>JAVXUP010001006.1:0-300371 GCA_033070095.1 Escallonia herrerae | reverse complement strand
ACCCTAAACCCTAAACCCTAAACCCTAAACCCTAAACCCTAAACCCTAAACCCTAAACCCTAAACCCTAAACCCTAAACCCTAAACCCTAAACCCTAAACCCTAAACCCTAAACCCTAAACCCTAAACCCTAAACCCTAAACCCTAAACCCTAAACCCTAAACCCTGAAACCCTAAACCCTAAACCCTAAACCCTAAACCCTAAACCCTAAACCCTAAACCCTAAACCCTAAACCCTAAACCCTAAACCCTAAACCCTAAACCCTAAACCCTAAACCCTAAACCCTAAACCCTAAACCCTAAACCCTAAACCCTAAACCCTAAACCCTAAACCCTAAACCCTAAACCCTAAACCCTAAACCCTAAACCCTAAACCCTAAACCCTAAACCCTAAACCCTAAACCCTAAACCCTAAACCCTAAACCCTAAACCCTAAACCCTAAACCCTAAACCCTAAACCCTAAACCCTAAACCCTAAACCCTAAACCCTAAACCCTAAACCCTAAACCCTAAACCCTAAACCCTAAACCCTAAACCCTAAACCCTAAACCCTAAACCCTAAACCCTAAACCCTAAACCCTAAACCCTAAACCCTAAACCCTAAACCCTAAACCCTAAACCCTAAACCCTAAACCCTAAACCCTAAACCCTAAACCCTAAACCCTAAACCCTAAACCCTAAACCCTAAACCCTAAACCCTAAACCCTAAACCCTAAACCCTAAACCCTAAACCCTAAACCCTAAACCCTAAACCCTAAACCCTAAACCCTAAACCCTAAACCCTAAACCCTAAACCCTAAACCCTAAACCCTAAACCCTAAACCCTAAACCCTAAACCCTAAACCCTAAACCCTAAACCCTAAACCCTAAACCCTAAACCCTAAACCCTAAACCCTAAACCCTAAACCCTAAACCCTAAACCCTAAACCCTAAACCCTAAACCCTAAACCCTAAACCCTAAACCCTAAACCCTAAACCCTAAACCCTAAACCCTAAACCCTAAACCCTAAACCCTAAACCCTAAACCCTAAACCCTAAACCCTAAACCCTAAACCCTAAACCCTAAACCCTAAACCCTAAACCCTAAACCCTAAACCCTAAACCCTAAACCCTAAACCCTAAACCCTAAACCCTAAACCCTAAACCCTAAACCCTAAACCCTAAACCCTAAACCCTAAACCCTAAACCCTAAACCCTAAACCCTAAACCCTAAACCCTAAACCCTAAACCCTAAACCCTAAACCCTAAACCCTAAACCCTAAACCCTAAACCCTAAACCCTAAACCCTAAACCCTAAACCCTAAACCCTAAACCCTAAACCCTAAACCCTAAACCCTAAACCCTAAACCCTAAACCCTAAACCCTAAACCCTAAACCCTAAACCCTAAACCCTAAACCCTAAACCCTAAACCCTAAACCCTAAACCCTAAACCCTAAACCCTAAACCCTAAACCCTAAACCCTAAACCCTAAACCCTAAACCCTAAACCCTAAACCCTAAACCCTAAACCCTAAACCCTAAACCCTAAACCCTAAACCCTAAACCCTAAACCCTAAACCCTAAACCCTAAACCCTAAACCCTAAACCCTAAACCCTAAACCCTAAACCCTAAACCCTAAACCCTAAACCCTAAACCCTAAACCCTAAACCCTAAACCCTAAACCCTAAACCCTAAACCCTAAACCCTAAACCCTAAACCCTAAACCCTAAACCCTAAACCCTAAACCCTAAACCCTAAACCCTAAACCCTAAACCCTAAACCCTAAACCCTAAACCCTAAACCCTAAACCCTAAACCCTAAACCCTAAACCCTAAACCCTAAACCCTAAACCCTAAACCCTAAACCCTAAACCCTAAACCCTAAACCCTAAACCCTAAACCCTAAACCCTAAACCCTAAACCCTAAACCCTAAACCCTAAACCCTAAACCCTAAACCCTAAACCCTAAACCCTAAACCCTAAACCCTAAACCCTAAACCCTAAACCCTAAACCCTAAACCCTAAACCCTAAACCCTAAACCCTAAACCCTAAACCCTAAACCCTAAACCCTAAACCCTAAACCCTAAACCCTAAACCCTAAACCCTAAACCCTAAACCCTAAACCCTAAACCCTAAACCCTAAACCCTAAACCCTAAACCCTAAACCCTAAACCCTAAACCCTAAACCCTAAACCCTAAACCCTAAACCCTAAACCCTAAACCCTAAACCCTAAACCCTAAACCCTAAACCCTAAACCCTAAACCCTAAACCCTAAACCCTAAACCCTAAACCCTAAACCCTAAACCCTAAACCCTAAACCCTAAACCCTAAACCCTAAACCCTAAACCCTAAACCCTAAACCCTAAACCCTAAACCCTAAACCCTAAACCCTAAACCCTAAACCCTAAACCCTAAACCCTAAACCCTAAACCCTAAACCCTAAACCCTAAACCCTAAACCCTAAACCCTAAACCCTAAACCCTAAACCCTAAACCCTAAACCCTAAACCCTAAACCCTAAACCCTAAACCCTAAACCCTAAACCCTAAACCCTAAACCCTAAACCCTAAACCCTAAACCCTAAACCCTAAACCCTAAACCCTAAACCCTAAACCCTAAACCCTAAACCCTAAACCCTAAACCCTAAACCCTAAACCCTAAACCCTAAACCCTAAACCCTAAACCCTAAACCCTAAACCCTAAACCCTAAACCCTAAACCCTAAACCCTAAACCCTAAACCCTAAACCCTAAACCCTAAACCCTAAACCCTAAACCCTAAACCCTAAACCCTAAACCCTAAACCCTAAACCCTAAACCCTAAACCCTAAACCCTAAACCCTAAACCCTAAACCCTAAACCCTAAACCCTAAACCCTAAACCCTAAACCCTAAACCCTAAACCCTAAACCCTAAACCCTAAACCCTAAACCCTAAACCCTAAACCCTAAACCCTAAACCCTAAACCCTAAACCCTAAACCCTAAACCCTAAACCCTAAACCCTAAACCCTAAACCCTAAACCCTAAACCCTAAACCCTAAACCCTAAACCCTAAACCCTAAACCCTAAACCCTAAACCCTAAACCCTAAACCCTAAACCCTAAACCCTAAACCCTAAACCCTAAACCCTAAACCCTAAACCCTAAACCCTAAACCCTAAACCCTAAACCCTAAACCCTAAACCCTAAACCCTAAACCCTAAACCCTAAACCCTAAACCCTAAACCCTAAACCCTAAACCCTAAACCCTAAACCCTAAACCCTAAACCCTAAACCCTAAACCCTAAACCCTAAACCCTAAACCCTAAACCCTAAACCCTAAACCCTAAACCCTAAACCCTAAACCCTAAACCCTAAACCCTAAACCCTAAACCCTAAACCCTAAACCCTAAACCCTAAACCCTAAACCCTAAACCCTAAACCCTAAACCCTAAACCCTAAACCCTAAACCCTAAACCCTAAACCCTAAACCCTAAACCCTAAACCCTAAACCCTAAACCCTAAACCCTAAACCCTAAACCCTAAACCCTAAACCCTAAACCCTAAACCCTAAACCCTAAACCCTAAACCCTAAACCCTAAACCCTAAACCCTAAACCCTAAACCCTAAACCCTAAACCCTAAACCCTAAACCCTAAACCCTAAACCCTAAACCCTAAACCCTAAACCCTAAACCCTAAACCCTAAACCCTAAACCCTAAACCCTAAACCCTAAACCCTAAACCCTAAACCCTAAACCCTAAACCCTAAACCCTAAACCCTAAACCCTAAACCCTAAACCCTAAACCCTAAACCCTAAACCCTAAACCCTAAACCCTAAACCCTAAACCCTAAACCCTAAACCCTAAACCCTAAACCCTAAACCCTAAACCCTAAACCCTAAACCCTAAACCCTAAACCCTAAACCCTAAACCCTAAACCCTAAACCCTAAACCCTAAACCCTAAACCCTAAACCCTAAACCCTAAACCCTAAACCCTAAACCCTAAACCCTAAACCCTAAACCCTAAACCCTAAACCCTAAACCCTAAACCCTAAACCCTAAACCCTAAACCCTAAACCCTAAACCCTAAACCCTAAACCCTAAACCCTAAACCCTAAACCCTAAACCCTAAACCCTAAACCCTAAACCCTAAACCCTAAACCCTAAACCCTAAACCCTAAACCCTAAACCCTAAACCCTAAACCCTAAACCCTAAACCCTAAACCCTAAACCCTAAACCCTAAACCCTAAACCCTAAACCCTAAACCCTAAACCCTAAACCCTAAACCCTAAACCCTAAACCCTAAACCCTAAACCCTAAACCCTAAACCCTAAACCCTAAACCCTAAACCCTAAACCCTAAACCCTAAACCCTAAACCCTAAACCCTAAACCCTAAACCCTAAACCCTAAACCCTAAACCCTAAACCCTAAACCCTAAACCCTAAACCCTAAACCCTAAACCCTAAACCCTAAACCCTAAACCCTAAACCCTAAACCCTAAACCCTAAACCCTAAACCCTAAACCCTAAACCCTAAACCCTAAACCCTAAACCCTAAACCCTAAACCCTAAACCCTAAACCCTAAACCCTAAACCCTAAACCCTAAACCCTAAACCCTAAACCCTAAACCCTAAACCCTAAACCCTAAACCCTAAACCCTAAACCCTAAACCCTAAACCCTAAACCCTAAACCCTAAACCCTAAACCCTAAACCCTAAACCCTAAACCCTAAACCCTAAACCCTAAACCCTAAACCCTAAACCCTAAACCCTAAACCCTAAACCCTAAACCCTAAACCCTAAACCCTAAACCCTAAACCCTAAACCCTAAACCCTAAACCCTAAACCCTAAACCCTAAACCCTAAACCCTAAACCCTAAACCCTAAACCCTAAACCCTAAACCCTAAACCCTAAACCCTAAACCCTAAACCCTAAACCCTAAACCCTAAACCCTAAACCCTAAACCCTAAACCCTAAACCCTAAACCCTAAACCCTAAACCCTAAACCCTAAACCCTAAACCCTAAACCCTAAACCCTAAACCCTAAACCCTAAACCCTAAACCCTAAACCCTAAACCCTAAACCCTAAACCCTAAACCCTAAACCCTAAACCCTAAACCCTAAACCCTAAACCCTAAACCCTAAACCCTAAACCCTAAACCCTAAACCCTAAACCCTAAACCCTAAACCCTAAACCCTAAACCCTAAACCCTAAACCCTAAACCCTAAACCCTAAACCCTAAACCCTAAACCCTAAACCCTAAACCCTAAACCCTAAACCCTAAACCCTAAACCCTAAACCCTAAACCCTAAACCCTAAACCCTAAACCCTAAACCCTAAACCCTAAACCCTAAACCCTAAACCCTAAACCCTAAACCCTAAACCCTAAACCCTAAACCCTAAACCCTAAACCCTAAACCCTAAACCCTAAACCCTAAACCCTAAACCCTAAACCCTAAACCCTAAACCCTAAACCCTAAACCCTAAACCCTAAACCCTAAACCCTAAACCCTAAACCCTAAACCCTAAACCCTAAACCCTAAACCCTAAACCCTAAACCCTAAACCCTAAACCCTAAACCCTAAACCCTAAACCCTAAACCCTAAACCCTAAACCCTAAACCCTAAACCCTAAACCCTAAACCCTAAACCCTAAACCCTAAACCCTAAACCCTAAACCCTAAACCCTAAACCCTAAACCCTAAACCCTAAACCCTAAACCCTAAACCCTAAACCCTAAACCCTAAACCCTAAACCCTAAACCCTAAACCCTAAACCCTAAACCCTAAACCCTAAACCCTAAACCCTAAACCCTAAACCCTAAACCCTAAACCCTAAACCCTAAACCCTAAACCCTAAACCCTAAACCCTAAACCCTAAACCCTAAACCCTAAACCCTAAACCCTAAACCCTAAACCCTAAACCCTAAACCCTAAACCCTAAACCCTAAACCCTAAACCCTAAACCCTAAACCCTAAACCCTAAACCCTAAACCCTAAACCCTAAACCCTAAACCCTAAACCCTAAACCCTAAACCCTAAACCCTAAACCCTAAACCCTAAACCCTAAACCCTAAACCCTAAACCCTAAACCCTAAACCCTAAACCCTAAACCCTAAACCCTAAACCCTAAACCCTAAACCCTAAACCCTAAACCCTAAACCCTAAACCCTAAACCCTAAACCCTAAACCCTAAACCCTAAACCCTAAACCCTAAACCCTAAACCCTAAACCCTAAACCCTAAACCCTAAACCCTAAACCCTAAACCCTAAACCCTAAACCCTAAACCCTAAACCCTAAACCCTAAACCCTAAACCCTAAACCCTAAACCCTAAACCCTAAACCCTAAACCCTAAACCCTAAACCCTAAACCCTAAACCCTAAACCCTAAACCCTAAACCCTAAACCCTAAACCCTAAACCCTAAACCCTAAACCCTAAACCCTAAACCCTAAACCCTAAACCCTAAACCCTAAACCCTAAACCCTAAACCCTAAACCCTAAACCCTAAACCCTAAACCCTAAACCCTAAACCCTAAACCCTAAACCCTAAACCCTAAACCCTAAACCCTAAACCCTAAACCCTAAACCCTAAACCCTAAACCCTAAACCCTAAACCCTAAACCCTAAACCCTAAACCCTAAACCCTAAACCCTAAACCCTAAACCCTAAACCCTAAACCCTAAACCCTAAACCCTAAACCCTAAACCCTAAACCCTAAACCCTAAACCCTAAACCCTAAACCCTAAACCCTAAACCCTAAACCCTAAACCCTAAACCCTAAACCCTAAACCCTAAACCCTAAACCCTAAACCCTAAACCCTAAACCCTAAACCCTAAACCCTAAACCCTAAACCCTAAACCCTAAACCCTAAACCCTAAACCCTAAACCCTAAACCCTAAACCCTAAACCCTAAACCCTAAACCCTAAACCCTAAACCCTAAACCCTAAACCCTAAACCCTAAACCCTAAACCCTAAACCCTAAACCCTAAACCCTAAACCCTAAACCCTAAACCCTAAACCCTAAACCCTAAACCCTAAACCCTAAACCCTAAACCCTAAACCCTAAACCCTAAACCCTAAACCCTAAACCCTAAACCCTAAACCCTAAACCCTAAACCCTAAACCCTAAACCCTAAACCCTAAACCCTAAACCCTAAACCCTAAACCCTAAACCCTAAACCCTAAACCCTAAACCCTAAACCCTAAACCCTAAACCCTAAACCCTAAACCCTAAACCCTAAACCCTAAACCCTAAACCCTAAACCCTAAACCCTAAACCCTAAACCCTAAACCCTAAACCCTAAACCCTAAACCCTAAACCCTAAACCCTAAACCCTAAACCCTAAACCCTAAACCCTAAACCCTAAACCCTAAACCCTAAACCCTAAACCCTAAACCCTAAACCCTAAACCCTAAACCCTAAACCCTAAACCCTAAACCCTAAACCCTAAACCCTAAACCCTAAACCCTAAACCCTAAACCCTAAACCCTAAACCCTAAACCCTAAACCCTAAACCCTAAACCCTAAACCCTAAACCCTAAACCCTAAACCCTAAACCCTAAACCCTAAACCCTAAACCCTAAACCCTAAACCCTAAACCCTAAACCCTAAACCCTAAACCCTAAACCCTAAACCCTAAACCCTAAACCCTAAACCCTAAACCCTAAACCCTAAACCCTAAACCCTAAACCCTAAACCCTAAACCCTAAACCCTAAACCCTAAACCCTAAACCCTAAACCCTAAACCCTAAACCCTAAACCCTAAACCCTAAACCCTAAACCCTAAACCCTAAACCCTAAACCCTAAACCCTAAACCCTAAACCCTAAACCCTAAACCCTAAACCCTAAACCCTAAACCCTAAACCCTAAACCCTAAACCCTAAACCCTAAACCCTAAACCCTAAACCCTAAACCCTAAACCCTAAACCCTAAACCCTAAACCCTAAACCCTAAACCCTAAACCCTAAACCCTAAACCCTAAACCCTAAACCCTAAACCCTAAACCCTAAACCCTAAACCCTAAACCCTAAACCCTAAACCCTAAACCCTAAACCCTAAACCCTAAACCCTAAACCCTAAACCCTAAACCCTAAACCCTAAACCCTAAACCCTAAACCCTAAACCCTAAACCCTAAACCCTAAACCCTAAACCCTAAACCCTAAACCCTAAACCCTAAACCCTAAACCCTAAACCCTAAACCCTAAACCCTAAACCCTAAACCCTAAACCCTAAACCCTAAACCCTAAACCCTAAACCCTAAACCCTAAACCCTAAACCCTAAACCCTAAACCCTAAACCCTAAACCCTAAACCCTAAACCCTAAACCCTAAACCCTAAACCCTAAACCCTAAACCCTAAACCCTAAACCCTAAACCCTAAACCCTAAACCCTAAACCCTAAACCCTAAACCCTAAACCCTAAACCCTAAACCCTAAACCCTAAACCCTAAACCCTAAACCCTAAACCCTAAACCCTAAACCCTAAACCCTAAACCCTAAACCCTAAACCCTAAACCCTAAACCCTAAACCCTAAACCCTAAACCCTAAACCCTAAACCCTAAACCCTAAACCCTAAACCCTAAACCCTAAACCCTAAACCCTAAACCCTAAACCCTAAACCCTAAACCCTAAACCCTAAACCCTAAACCCTAAACCCTAAACCCTAAACCCTAAACCCTAAACCCTAAACCCTAAACCCTAAACCCTAAACCCTAAACCCTAAACCCTAAACCCTAAACCCTAAACCCTAAACCCTAAACCCTAAACCCTAAACCCTAAACCCTAAACCCTAAACCCTAAACCCTAAACCCTAAACCCTAAACCCTAAACCCTAAACCCTAAACCCTAAACCCTAAACCCTAAACCCTAAACCCTAAACCCTAAACCCTAAACCCTAAACCCTAAACCCTAAACCCTAAACCCTAAACCCTAAACCCTAAACCCTAAACCCTAAACCCTAAACCCTAAACCCTAAACCCTAAACCCTAAACCCTAAACCCTAAACCCTAAACCCTAAACCCTAAACCCTAAACCCTAAACCCTAAACCCTAAACCCTAAACCCTAAACCCTAAACCCTAAACCCTAAACCCTAAACCCTAAACCCTAAACCCTAAACCCTAAACCCTAAACCCTAAACCCTAAACCCTAAACCCTAAACCCTAAACCCTAAACCCTAAACCCTAAACCCTAAACCCTAAACCCTAAACCCTAAACCCTAAACCCTAAACCCTAAACCCTAAACCCTAAACCCTAAACCCTAAACCCTAAACCCTAAACCCTAAACCCTAAACCCTAAACCCTAAACCCTAAACCCTAAACCCTAAACCCTAAACCCTAAACCCTAAACCCTAAACCCTAAACCCTAAACCCTAAACCCTAAACCCTAAACCCTAAACCCTAAACCCTAAACCCTAAACCCTAAACCCTAAACCCTAAACCCTAAACCCTAAACCCTAAACCCTAAACCCTAAACCCTAAACCCTAAACCCTAAACCCTAAACCCTAAACCCTAAACCCTAAACCCTAAACCCTAAACCCTAAACCCTAAACCCTAAACCCTAAACCCTAAACCCTAAACCCTAAACCCTAAACCCTAAACCCTAAACCCTAAACCCTAAACCCTAAACCCTAAACCCTAAACCCTAAACCCTAAACCCTAAACCCTAAACCCTAAACCCTAAACCCTAAACCCTAAACCCTAAACCCTAAACCCTAAACCCTAAACCCTAAACCCTAAACCCTAAACCCTAAACCCTAAACCCTAAACCCTAAACCCTAAACCCTAAACCCTAAACCCTAAACCCTAAACCCTAAACCCTAAACCCTAAACCCTAAACCCTAAACCCTAAACCCTAAACCCTAAACCCTAAACCCTAAACCCTAAACCCTAAACCCTAAACCCTAAACCCTAAACCCTAAACCCTAAACCCTAAACCCTAAACCCTAAACCCTAAACCCTAAACCCTAAACCCTAAACCCTAAACCCTAAACCCTAAACCCTAAACCCTAAACCCTAAACCCTAAACCCTAAACCCTAAACCCTAAACCCTAAACCCTAAACCCTAAACCCTAAACCCTAAACCCTAAACCCTAAACCCTAAACCCTAAACCCTAAACCCTAAACCCTAAACCCTAAACCCTAAACCCTAAACCCTAAACCCTAAACCCTAAACCCTAAACCCTAAACCCTAAACCCTAAACCCTAAACCCTAAACCCTAAACCCTAAACCCTAAACCCTAAACCCTAAACCCTAAACCCTAAACCCTAAACCCTAAACCCTAAACCCTAAACCCTAAACCCTAAACCCTAAACCCTAAACCCTAAACCCTAAACCCTAAACCCTAAACCCTAAACCCTAAACCCTAAACCCTAAACCCTAAACCCTAAACCCTAAACCCTAAACCCTAAACCCTAAACCCTAAACCCTAAACCCTAAACCCTAAACCCTAAACCCTAAACCCTAAACCCTAAACCCTAAACCCTAAACCCTAAACCCTAAACCCTAAACCCTAAACCCTAAACCCTAAACCCTAAACCCTAAACCCTAAACCCTAAACCCTAAACCCTAAACCCTAAACCCTAAACCCTAAACCCTAAACCCTAAACCCTAAACCCTAAACCCTAAACCCTAAACCCTAAACCCTAAACCCTAAACCCTAAACCCTAAACCCTAAACCCTAAACCCTAAACCCTAAACCCTAAACCCTAAACCCTAAACCCTAAACCCTAAACCCTAAACCCTAAACCCTAAACCCTAAACCCTAAACCCTAAACCCTAAACCCTAAACCCTAAACCCTAAACCCTAAACCCTAAACCCTAAACCCTAAACCCTAAACCCTAAACCCTAAACCCTAAACCCTAAACCCTAAACCCTAAACCCTAAACCCTAAACCCTAAACCCTAAACCCTAAACCCTAAACCCTAAACCCTAAACCCTAAACCCTAAACCCTAAACCCTAAACCCTAAACCCTAAACCCTAAACCCTAAACCCTAAACCCTAAACCCTAAACCCTAAACCCTAAACCCTAAACCCTAAACCCTAAACCCTAAACCCTAAACCCTAAACCCTAAACCCTAAACCCTAAACCCTAAACCCTAAACCCTAAACCCTAAACCCTAAACCCTAAACCCTAAACCCTAAACCCTAAACCCTAAACCCTAAACCCTAAACCCTAAACCCTAAACCCTAAACCCTAAACCCTAAACCCTAAACCCTAAACCCTAAACCCTAAACCCTAAACCCTAAACCCTAAACCCTAAACCCTAAACCCTAAACCCTAAACCCTAAACCCTAAACCCTAAACCCTAAACCCTAAACCCTAAACCCTAAACCCTAAACCCTAAACCCTAAACCCTAAACCCTAAACCCTAAACCCTAAACCCTAAACCCTAAACCCTAAACCCTAAACCCTAAACCCTAAACCCTAAACCCTAAACCCTAAACCCTAAACCCTAAACCCTAAACCCTAAACCCTAAACCCTAAACCCTAAACCCTAAACCCTAAACCCTAAACCCTAAACCCTAAACCCTAAACCCTAAACCCTAAACCCTAAACCCTAAACCCTAAACCCTAAACCCTAAACCCTAAACCCTAAACCCTAAACCCTAAACCCTAAACCCTAAACCCTAAACCCTAAACCCTAAACCCTAAACCCTAAACCCTAAACCCTAAACCCTAAACCCTAAACCCTAAACCCTAAACCCTAAACCCTAAACCCTAAACCCTAAACCCTAAACCCTAAACCCTAAACCCTAAACCCTAAACCCTAAACCCTAAACCCTAAACCCTAAACCCTAAACCCTAAACCCTAAACCCTAAACCCTAAACCCTAAACCCTAAACCCTAAACCCTAAACCCTAAACCCTAAACCCCTAACCCCTAACCCCTAACCCTAACCCCAAACCCTAAACCCTAAACCCTAAACCCTAAACCCTAAACCCTAAACCCTAAACCCCAAACCCTAAACCCTAAACCCCAAACCCCAAACCCTAAAATAAACCCTAAACCCCCCCCCAAACCCTAAAAACCCTAAAAAAAAAACCCCAAACCCTAAACCCCAAACCCCAAACCCTAAAACCCAAACCCCAAACCCCAAACCCCAAACCCCAACCCCAAACCCAAACCCCAAACCCCTCTGGTAACCCTTTACTCTTAAATCGCTCTGGTAACCCTAAGCCCTACCCCCTAACCCCATACCCCAGTGGTAGAACTACCCTCCATACCCCCCGAACCCAGAACCCTGAACCGTGAACCCTAAACCCTGAACCTTAACCCAAACCCCACACCTCCGAAACCCCAAACCCCAAACCCAAACCCCAAACCCCAAACCCCCTAAACCCCAAACCCCAAACCCGAAACCCCGGACCCTGGAACGCCGAACCCCAAAACCCTAAACCTGAGAAAAGTAAGATGCTAAAGATGCTTTAATGAAGTTTTGTCATCTAGTGAAAAATTGGTGGATGCTTTTTTCACATTTTTTTTTGTTCTTAATTTTTGCAAGATTTTCTCGAGGCTTTTGCTCTTTCAGATATTCAATGGGTTGGGGCTACTTTTACTTGGGTTCGGGGTTCTCCAGCTTTTGCATTTATTTTTTAGAAACTAGACCGAGTTATGGCCTCAATAGATTGGATTCTTCTTTTCTAGATGATATTTCTTATAACATTCACATCCAAAGGTCTGATCATGCTCCTATTTTGTGTGGCACTCTACTTTCTTGATTGCTCTTCCCTAGGCCTCGTAGGTTTGAAGCATTATGGTTATCTAATCCTTATTGCTTGTCTTTAATAGCTTCTACGTGGAATTTGTCCTTTGCAGGTTCTCTCTAGTTCTCGATAATGAGATAGTTTAAAACCTTCTGGGGTTCAACTCGTTTAGTTCAATTGAATAGTCTTATTCACCTATACCAGCACTACTTACTAGTTCAGCATGATGTTCTTGTCGAACCGCTGAGTCAGCAATTGGAATTTAGCCTTTGCCAGAGACTAGATTTGTTGCCAAATTGTGAAGAGATATTTTGGGCTCAATGTTCAAAGATTCGATGGTTGGATTTAGGCGGTCGTAGTACTAAATTTTATCATGCCTCCACGATCATCTGGCATCACAACAATCAAATTTGGTTGTTAAAAGATGAGAATGGATGACAATTCTCTAATGAACTTAATATCCAGAGAATTGTTGGGTCCTTTTTTCGCAACTTGTATACTCCCCCTTCCTGCTTCATCCTATAGCCCTTCACACTTTCTGCTCACGAAGTTTTTCTCTATTTTGACTCTCTCACTTTTGCACCTTCAGCATCTTAATCAGGATTTCAACTCTGAGGAAATCAAAGTGGTAGGTTCTCAGATTGGTACCCTGAAGGCTCTGGGCCCGATGACGAGATATTAGTTGTGGTTATTCAAAAATGTTGGCCAATTTTGGGGAGTTCTATCGCAAACGGGTTCTCTCTTTTATCCTATCTAGTAGAATGCTTCTTAAAACGAATTAGAATTTCCTCTCTTTAGTTCCCAAACTTTGCCCTTTGGATACTACTGCGGGCTTTCGGCGTATTAGGTTATGCAATGTTATCTATAAGAATATAGCTAAGTTAATAGGCTAAAAGCCTCTTTTGAATGAAATTTTTTGCCTTTTCAAAATGCTTTCGTTGCTGGCCGTTATCTTTCTGATAATATCATTCTAGCTCAAGAACTCACAAATTGTGCTCAAAGGCGTACGCCTGGATATGAGCAAGGCCTTTGATAGAGTCAAATGGGACTTTGTACATGATGTTTTATGTGCACTTGGGTTTCCTGCTAATTAGGTGAATCTTGTGATGCAATACATCACGACAGTTTCGTATTTCATTTTCATCAATGGGGCAACTACTCCTCATTTTAAGCCAACCATATGGTATTCATCAAGGTGATCTGCTATCTCCTTTCCTTTTTATTCTATATTCGGAAGTCTTATATGCTGCTTTGGTTAAAGTAGAAAGTTTTCGGCGCATTTGGGGAATAAAGGCAGGAGCGGGTTCCCCAATAGTGTGTGTGTGTGTGTGTCAATATATAGCTAAAATATTTTTAGTGACTTTTTTATTAATTTTTTTAGTTTTTTTTAAACGTCACTAAATAGAATTAAGTAAAATTTTTAGTAATTATTAATTAAAATGAGGATGGTAGATAGTAGCTAATAGCTAATAGCTATCTTCCTATATAGTCAAAAATTTTCCATATCTTGTTGACTCACCACCACCCCTCATCTCCATGTCACTTTATCATCATACACAGCTGGGTTTGCCAAATGTAGAAGATAATGTCGGATCGTCCATTCAAGACCCATACTCCATGGACCTACTACTGTTTCCCTACCCGGCTTCTCCCTCTCTCCCTCTCATCATGTTTAAAAGCGAGGAGTTGAGGGCATTATAATTGCATGTTCATTTTCCCTGCCAGTGGATTGAGTTTTAGTGTAGCTATATATATATATATATATATATATATATATATATATATATATATATATATATGAGATAGTGAGATTAGGGGATTGCGCAATATTTTGGATATTTACTGTAGTATTTTAGGCCTACAAATTAATTAGGCCAAATCTAGTCTTGCTATTAGTCCTAAAGCTTCTTTAATATTAGAACTCAAATTGAACGCGAGCTTGATTTTTATGTATTTAGGTGTTGAATTGGATGTTGTAGTTAATCAAGAGGGCCACTCTTATCCAATCGATTCTTTAATCCTTCTTGATACATTATATGTCTGTGTATAAATTTCCAGCTTGGGTTTGTCAACAGTTGGATCAAATTCTCACTAGATTTTGGTGGTCTAATGAGGCTTCTCACAAATCTATCCACTGGTTTTCCTAGCCTACCTTATGCTTTACTCGATCTTTTGTGTGGGGGGGGGGGGGGGGGCTGTGGTTCCATAATTTTTGTACTTTAATGATGCTCTTTTAGCTAAATAAGTCTAAAAATTTTGGTCCATGCTAACTAACTTACTGGGGCAAGTCCTCAAGGGTCGATATTTAAAAGATAATTCTTTTTGAATATTAGTCAACCAAGGATTAGTTCATGGGTTTGGCACGGTGTATTGGTAGGATAGAGAGTTCAGAAACAAGAAATCAAATGGCATATTAGGGATTTCAGTTTGGATAGATTGGTGATTGCCACACATGGCCCCGTTTAAGTTGATGCTTTTTAAAACTCCCAATAATGCACTTTGGGGGGTCAGTGATTTGTTTCTTACGAACACTTGTATTTGCAACATGACATGCATCCTTAACTTGTTCCCTATCAATATTGGTTCTCAAATTTTACTGCTTACCCTGCTTCCTGCTGATTCTTATGATGACGTTTTCTGGCCATTCGTTGTAAATGGTAAATTTTTAGTCAGTAGAACATATAACCTACTTCAAAAAAAAACCCTGACAGTTCATGCACCTTCAAGTTAAATAATGACTCAGAAAACCTAGAATTCTATAGAGATTACCTCTTCCTGAGAAATTCAAGTTTTCTTATGGTAGCTTGTGCATTAGCGCTTTTGCCTTATGAATTAGTTAAAAGGCATTGTCCTTTTTTCGACAAGAATTGTGGAAGGTTCGCCTTCTCAGAGACAAAATGCCTACTAACTCCTCTCTTGATGTGCCAATAGCTAGGGCAATGGCTAGCCTTACATATTCATAAAAAGTTGGGCACGGGTGGATCGAGTTGTGACATTTTCTCTACTGGATGATTTGGTGGCTCATATCGGATTTAGCCACGTTTCCCTCCTCTTTATCCAATACTTTTTTTTCAATACTTGCCCATGTCCTGTCTTTCCCCCGCCTGTAGTTTATGCTATATCAGTGCATGAAGTGGGAAGTGCCTCTATGTTTGGTCTTGGCTTGGTTCTTTTCATACCTTGGTGGAATCCTATTGGTGCTTGAATTGAACTGATTACTGAAGTTGATCTTATCACTGCGACTATCTTCATTCTCTAGGTTACTTTCATGTTATATTTATACTCCCTCACTCTGATTTCTTGATATAGATGACTCATCAGGTTTCGAGTGATGTAGATAGTGCAGGTTCGATACACTTGTTGCTAACTAGTTACAACAGATTTCATGTTGTGCATATTGCCCAATGGAAAGACTATATTTTGGCCTCATTGTCTGCACCAGCTAATATTGTTTCTCAATCAAGTGAAGGTCTCCGACAAGAATGGTCCGATTTGGTATAGGATGTTGTTATGTTCGCCTGGTCCTAGCTGGTGGCAGATTCTGCTTCATTTTCGGTGTTTTGATATGAATTTGATTGTTGTGACATAGTTAGTCATGTGTTGTATTGTTACTATAAACTAGCTTTTCTACCGGCAAGGCATGTCCTCCATTTTTGTTTCTTTTTTCTTCTGTATATATGTTTACTCATCTTTTATCTTGATATATATATATATATATATATATATATATATATATATACATATATATATATATATATGAGAGCTGATCCGTTGATAGCGCTAGCAAAATGAGTTAAGTTGCCAATGCGATCTGACCGTCCACGCCCGATCTGTAGACGGTCTAGATCTTTTTTTGCATTTTTTAAGTACGTCGGCTACATTATGTAGTGGAAATTTTTTTGACAAAAATACCCTCCAGCTCCATCCGCTATATTATGTAGCGGACAGAGGCAGTACTTTTTTCTAACTCTTTCTCTCTCCTTGCTCTTATTAATTTTCTGACATGTTTGATGTTTCTCTTTCTCTCTCTCATCAATGTCTGACTCTTTCTCTATGTTTCTCTCCCACTTTTTTTTCTCTCTCATCCTCCTCTCCCCTCTCTCTCTCTTGCATTTTTTTCAAAAACCGTCCTCTACATAATGCAGCGGACAATATTTTTGACGAATATTCCCTTCATTCTCCAAGTCAAGATATTATATTTTCTAAAATATCGTTCGCTACATATTGTAGTGGACGATATTTCAAAAAAGAGAGAGCTAACCCCCACATCCATTCTCACTTTCTCTCTATGTAGGAAAAAAAAAAACCATTCTCTTATTCAGCTCTGTCTCTCTCTCCCCTCTCTGAACTACATGTTCTTCTTCTTTGCCTCCCCAGCCCCACATCCATCATCATCGCTAGCACCTTTAGAGAGAGAGTGACAAAGTTCGCCACAGTAACCTCAGCATCGCAGCAGTAGCCTCGGCGCCGCCGCCGCCGTAGCCTCAGCATATTGGGCATCGCTGCCTCTTTGTTCATTAATTTTTTCTCCAAATTTTGTTCTATTTTGATTGGACTTAGAGATTCACATGTGGTGAGATTTGTGATTTCTCTTGCGTCGAGGTTTGGGGGCGGCAAAGGGTCACATGGTGGTTGGGGATGTGGAGGTTTGGATGATGGTGGTGATGGGTTCAGCGGCGGTGGCAGAGTGGTGGTGGTTGTGGGTGTGGAGACACTGCCTAGGATGAATCATTGTTGGTTTCTTGGTTGTGGTGGTTTCTATTAACGCAACAGCTATGGCTGATCTTGATGATTTTGGTGCAGCAGTTTTGACTGCTCCTTGCGGTTTTGAAGTAGCTTTTATGCCTGTTCTTGATGATTCTGGTGAAATAGCTATAGCTGGTCTTGATGCTCTTAAATCAGCAGCACCAGATACTACTTTGTTACATGATTTTTCATTTGGTTAGGAGACTGCATAGCATGCACCAACATCATTTAACGCATTGATTGCTGCTCTAAATTTCGAAGATGAAAATTATATGAGCGTTTTGTTTGACTGGAACAATTTTAAGATGCAAGATGTGCGTTTAACTGCATTGAGAACAATTTTCAGCAGTTGTTTGCTGTAATTTTGTACTGATAGATCACATGACCTCTCTTCTGGTACATATATGTCCTACTGTTGAATCATTGATTAGTGTTATAATGTACTTGAATTAAATTTCTGTCAATTATAATGCTCGGATTGATAAATCGGTTTCTCATTATGGCTCCATTAATTCTGTTTCTTTAGTTTTTGTCTCTGATTACAATGTTTGTTGTGTTTCAGTTTGCTAAATGTACCGCCTAATAGTAGCTTGGTTTAGATCTGAAAGTGCTGCAAGCGGATTGAAACTTGGTTCGGATATACTTAATGAGCTCAGGAAAGGTTAATTGTGGAGGCTAGAAGAGTTTCTGATAAGTTGCTTAATCGTAGGCGAACCCATAATTGTTAAATTGCCAAAAGGAAGTATATCTTGCTACATCATTTATTCCCAGTTCTCGTCAAATTTAGAGCTGCCAAATTCTTGGTTAAATAAACGCACTCAAACAAATGGAAGATAAACCAAGAAAAAGAAATTTGTAGGTCTGCAAGCTTTATACAGAACCAGTGCAAGTTCCACCTGTTTGGATAGCAAGTGCATATATTTTTCTACGTCTAAAAAGAAACCACAGGTTTGATTTGATAAAGCAATGTATGATAGCAGCTCCCTGCAATGGCCAGTGGAAGTAATTCAATCAGAGATCAATAAAGAAACATCCAGTAGGCGTAGCAGATGCATACATCTAATATCGATCTACCATCAAATGCATTTTCACCTCAAAGTTTATTTACGCAGTTGTAGTAGTACTAGTACATGTACTTATGTCGAGCCATTAAGTTCAATTTTTTTCTTTGCTTTAGAGAGATGGCTAAATCATCCTTCATATGTCATGTGCCTAATTAAGGCTTAGTTACACTTTGCCTTAGTCTAGTGTACACCAAATTTGTTCTAGTCTAAGGGTTTCCAAGCCTTTCAACTTCTAAACCTTGCTAATTAGGCGTCAATGTACCCTGCAAGATGGTCAAGGTACAGGGGGACTTAATTACTGACTTCAATATTTTAAAAGTTATTTTACTCGTCTGCTACCCCCACAGCTGTATTCTAATGACTGTGAACGACACACAACACCACCCATCACAGATCTCCTCTACATACAAGCCAGTGGACACACTGATTTTCTGCCAAGCTCAAGGCAAAAAAGGGAAACGGTCGGCCGACCTAAAAGAAGGGAGTTTGGGGCATTGCGGGGGTTCTGGAAGGAAGTGAAGTAACAACGGAACCACCACAA
This sequence comes from Escallonia herrerae, assembly GCA_033070095.1. Taxonomy (NCBI): domain Eukaryota; kingdom Viridiplantae; phylum Streptophyta; class Magnoliopsida; order Escalloniales; family Escalloniaceae; genus Escallonia; species Escallonia herrerae. The sequence continues at coordinate 281,347 of JAVXUP010001006.1, read as the reverse complement.
CCAAGAAACCAACAATGATTCATCCCACGCAGTGTCTCCATCACCCACAACACCCACCACTCTGCCACCGCCGTTGAACCCATCACCACCACCATCCAAACCTCTGCATCCCCCGACAACCATGTGAACTTTTGCCACCCCCAAACCTCAATGCAAGAGAAATCACGAATCTGGAGAAAAAAATTAATGAACAAAGAGGCAGTGGTGCCCAATATGCTGAGGCTACAGCGGCGGCGGGGGCGTCGAGGCTACGGCTACGATGCTGAGGCTGCTGTGGCGAACTTTGTCACTCTCTCTCTCTCTCTAAAGGTGCTAGTGATGATGATGGATGTGGGCTGGGGAGGCGAAGAAGAAGAAGAACATGTAGTTCAGAGAGGAGAGAGAGAGAGAGAGAGAGAGAGAGAGAGCTGAACAAGAGAATGGGTTTTTTTCCCTAAAGAGAGAGAAAGTGAGAATGGATGTGGGGGTTGGCTCTCTCTTTTCTGAAATATTGTCCGCTACATTATGTAGCAGACGATATTTTAGAAAATATAATATCTTGAGTTGGAGAATGAAGGGAATATTCGTCAAAAATATTGTCCGCTACATTATGTAGCGGACGGTTTTTGAAAAAATGCAAGAGAGAGAGAAAGGAGGGGAGAGGGGGATGAGAGAGAGAAAAAAATGGTGAGAGAAACAGAGAGAATGAGTCAGACATTGATGAGAGAGAGAGAGAGAAAAAACATCAAACATGTCAAAAAATTAATGAGAGCAAGGAGAGAGAAAGAGTCAAAAAAAAGTATTGCCTCTATCTGCTACATAATATAGCGGATGGAGCTGGAGGGTATTTTTGTCAAAAAGTTGTCAGCTACATAATGTAGCGGACGTACTTAAAAAAATGAGAAAAAAAAAGATCTAGACCGTCCACAGATCAGGCGTGGACGGCAGATCACGTTAACAACTTAACCAAATTTACTAGTGCTAGCAACGGATCAGCTCCCTATATATATATATATATATATATATATATATATATATAGTTGATCCGTTGACCGTGCGAGCAACTTGGGCCCTGCATTCTTAAATAACCATACAAAAGAACTCTCGCTCTCATCCTTTAACAAAGCCAACCCAAAGAGGATAGAGTGATAATGATGATTGACGCCTGTGAAAAGAACAAACGGCATCGAGTACTTTTTGGTACGGTAGGTGGTGTCGAAATTCACAACATCCCCAAAATGCTGATAAGCAAGTCTCGAACGACCGTCAATCCAAAAATTTATGGTAATTCATTGCTTATCGTCAATTGTATATTCGTAGATGAACTGCGGGTCCTCTATCTACGTCCCTTTCAATAGGCTTATTGTGGATTGAGTATCATTGAGGTCATACGCGGCTCATCTTTAGGTTCGGACCCTGTTACGAATGTCTGTCGTGTAAAAGTTTAGATTCTGAATTTTTTCAGCGTGTTCAGCAAGAACATTAACAATGTTGGTAGGTCATATCCGCGAATTACTCATTGTGTGAATCAGGATCCTTGCGACATTACCCATCTTCTTATGTTGATGCATTTGACTCACCTTCGAAGGGGTTACTAACGGGTGATTATGTGCCAATTCCAAGCTAGTAATAAGCCAATGATTTTTGCTTGGGTTTATGGCTTACGAACATCTTGGGCTTACAATTCGTGCGCACAAAAGTCCCGTCTTCACAGTGCATATCCTATTTCGTCGTCATTATCATCATTACCAACGTGTTTCTCATTTTGCAATAGGTGTTTGCTCATATGACACTCATATAACCGAGAGCTTTTTTTGTTTTTTTGTTATGTTGCTTGTTCTAGTTATCTTGATTCTAATGTCAAAACCAATTCTCAATTGATACGCTCGAAAACATTCTTCGACTTCTTCTGATGTTCGAAACGTTCGTCCTAAATATGGATCACTAGCATTTACTAGGGTGTTCGAGCTTAACACGAAATCAGACATTGTGAAAAAAAACCTATGTAGAAATAAATTACGCATGCCAAATACAACAAATTAAAATCACTTTGATAATTAATTTATTGAACATAACAAAATAATTTCTTGAACATCACAAATTAAAACTATTTTGATAAATAGACTGATAAATACAACAAACATAATCTCAAAAAAAATTATATAAACATCCAAGAAAAAACTTCACCGTTCTACCCATAAAAAAAAAAAAACTTTACCATTCACAAAATTACCTTACTTTAGTGAAACTTGAAACTTTGTTACTTGAAACTTGGAACTTAAAGGGTGCTGAAAATGGAGGCAACTGGAGCTCAAGGAAGTGAAAATGAAAAAGAGCTGAGAATTAGGGCACTTTTTGGTGTATCTGTTACGCCATTCGCCACACTGTTTAGCGGACGGAATTTGGGGGGGGGGGGGGGGAAGATGTGACACTTGTCAGCCAAAAGTCGTCTGCCACACTGTGTGGCGGACGACTTGTTGAATGACAAGTGTCAGAGTCAAAAAGTCGTCCACGACACTGTGTAGCGGATGGGCAGGGTGAGGTATTTTGGTCAAAAAGACCGTCTACCATACTGTGTGGCAGACGGTTTTTTTTTTAACAAAAAAAAAGATCTGGGACAGGTATCCTTAAGATCTGAGTCGTCCATCCTTTAAAGATAGACAGCCAGATCGCGCAAGCAACTTGGGCCAAGTTGCCTGCGCGATCAACGAATCAGCTCACACACAACCAAAAAAAGGTATTCCCCTTAGTATTTGTACTTCCATCTTCAAATGAACCAACATTTTCAATATCAACAGCATTTGAAATTGGAGTTTATTCCTAAAAATAATACTATTTTAAAACTTAATTACCAATCTACTCCATTTTGAAACTTATTGAGAGGTAGGGATGGCAATAAGACCCGCAACCGGCGGATCCCCGCCCCGGTCCTATAGGAGCGGGTCTTTTTGACTTTGACCGAGCCACGGGGCGGGTATGGTATTTTTTTAAAAAAATCCGTAACGGGTTAGGGGCGGGTATGGTATTTCGTCCAATCCGCCCCGGTACCCGCCTCGCCCCGCGACCCATTCTTGCCCCGGTGTATTAACCCTATACATCTTTCAATCATAGCCATCCATCCCAACATATATAAGAGAAGATCTCTCACTTTCTGCCCTAATTTCCATCTTCTATGATCTCTCACTCTCTGCCGACAAAGCTCTCTGCTGACAAGGTGCCTCCACTGGCCGTCACGCCTACTTTTTCTTTCCATCTCCTTCTCACCGACGGCGACTCACAAAGATATCCCTTCGCACCGCCGGCCGTCGTGCCTCCTTCTTCTATCCATCTCCTTCGAACCGATGGCGACTTACAATGATGTCCTTCGCACCGCCGGCCGTCGCGCCTCCTTCTCTGCATCTCCTTCACACCGATGGTGACTCACGAAGATCTAACAGTTCACTAAAGCCCAAAGCCGTGAGCCATCCACTTCCACCTAGGCCGAAAACCCTCATTAACATCTCCACTGTTTGTCCACCCTCTACCTCGACCATCTCGATTTGAGCCTTTTGCCATTCCTGCAGGTGAATCTGGGCTATCCATTAGCAATAGCTTTATGTTAGATTGAGAAGCGCGAGGAACCGAACGGAATCATCACTGTCACAGCAGCGTCACTACGGAGCGGGGCGGGGCGGGGACGGGTTTTTTTTAAGTATTTTAGGGTCGGATATGGTTTTGAGATTTTATAACCCGGTGCGGGGCGGGTACGGGGCGGGGTAGGATTTCAGGGGTAGCGGGGCGGGTGCAGATCTTATAAGATTCGCATCCGACCGCCCCATTGCCATCCCTATTGAGAGGGTGTTTGGGATTGATTCTAGAATGGTCAAACCTGATTAAATTCAGATTAAATCACCTTTGAAGTGTTTGGGAAAAAAATATAAACTGATTAAATCTGCTCCAATGTGCTCAAAACTGATTAAATCCATAATCCTTATTTTCTTGGATTAAGATTTAATTAGTTTCGGAGAATCAGGTTTGACCAAGAAAATTACTAAATATCCTCATATATAAAAGACATTAAATGCTCCCTTTTAATTTGAATACACTATATCGTAATTTTGTCATGCTAAACCTACTTTAATCTCTTTTTATTCAAACACCTTCAACAACTTTTAATTTGTTATGCTTAAAATGGATTAAAATTAATTCTAAAAATTGATTCTGATTTAATTTTAATCCACTTTTGAGAATCAATCCCAAACGGGCTCTTACCCGCATACCACACTTTTGAAAATCGATGTTTGAAACCACGACTTTAAAGTAAAAATCGTTATTTGAAACAGCGATTTATACCTTAAAATCGTGGTTTCAAATAACGATTTCTACTTTAAAGTAGAAATCGATTTTTAATACCACGACTTTAGAACAGCAGTTTTTACTTTAAAGTAGAAATCGATATTTGAAACCACGACTTTAGACCTTTGAAACAGCAATTTTTACTTTGAAGTTGTGGTTTCCAACAACGATTTTCAAAAGTGTAGTATGCAGGTAAATAAGTTTCAAAATAAAGAAGATTGGTAATTAAGTTTTAAAACATGATTATTTATGGGGAAAAAAACTCTCTGAAATCGACATGTATAATCTCGACGTTAGTCAGATTTTGAGGACAAATGTCAGACTTCATTCTACAATAAAGATTTCTCCAACTGCACACTGCTGTAGATTCTCCTTTAAACGAGAATCTACAGCAAACGATCTAGCTCCCACACCCATAAATGCAAGGTAATAAACACAAACTATGAACACGCCCAGCCATCCTCACCCCGACAGAATGTAATGTCCCCTTGAATAGTTTTAGCAAAGTTTTCCATGAACAGAACCTATTGGTATGATGCATCGTTGAGAGTATACATCAGAAAGCATGATAAGTTTGAAATCGTGGTTTCAAACAGCGATTTCTAAAAGAGTAATATGCAGATAAATAAATTTCAAAATAAAGTAGATTGATAATTAAGTTTTAAAACAGTATTATTTAGAAGAAAAAAAATTCTCTGAGATTAACATGTATGCTCTCAACGTTAGTCAGATTTTGAGGACAAACGTCAGACTTCATTCTACGGTAAAGATTTCTCCAACTGCACACTGCTAATGAGAATCTACAGCAAACGATCTAACTCCCACACCCATGAATGCAAGGTAAGGTCCAGTCATCCTCATGAATAGTTTTAGCAAACTATAAACAGGGCCCAGCCATCCTCACCCCGACAGAATGTAAGGTCCCCTGGAATAGTTTTAGCAAAATTTCCCATGAATAGAAATCTATTGGTATCATGCTATTCCCCAAAATAGTAAAAAAAAGGATGACATTAGGTCGCTAGATTGGAAAAGAAAGATGAAAAGAAGAGTTGATCGAGGCGCAACTTTCGATAGCAAAAATTTACTTAAATAAAAGCACAAAGGTCAGTCGTAGTGAGGTTATGAGATTTAAAGTGTATCAGATACTCAAAAAACGAGATGTGTAGAAGGATGGCGCCAGTGCAAGGAATGAGAAAACTACTACCACCGACAACCTAGAGGTTGGCCTCAACGAAGACAAGGACAGTGGGTGACCACAAGGCGGAAATCTGCAACTGATTACAAGTCCAAGAATTGGAATAGCTAAATGATTTATGGACTACCACAACTACCATAATGGGTAATACAATTGACAGGCATCTAACCGATCAGCTACTAAACATAACTTGCAATAGCTACAAAACTGATCACATCCAACAAAAAAAGCAAATATGCAAATATTTCAAATGCATGTACGTAGCAAAAGTACGACGTTAACAGTCAAACAAGCTCTATGTAAGAGAAAAACAAAATCTTCTCAAGATAACGCGACCCGTCTAACATCAAGCCAACTAAGGAACCAGAGATTTTCCACACTTACACAGCTATAGATGGCTTGGAGGCTACAGAAATTCTGGACCTATTCTTAGCCAATCTCTCACTTGTCGCTCACGCTGCTCCTTCAACCTACTGGTATAATGCTATTCCCCAAAATAGCTCTCACAAATGATCTGGCCCCCACACCTATGAATGCAAGGTAATAAACACAAACTATGAACACGGCTCAGCCATCCTCACCCGGACAGAATGTAATGTCCCCCTGAATAGTTTTACCCAAAGTTCCCAAGAGTAGAAACCTACTGGTATGATACTATTCCCCAAAATAGTGAACAAACAATAATATCCCCACAGTAGATTGGAAAAGAACGAAGAAAAGTTGATCGAGGCTGCAACTTTATGACAAAATTTAAAAATAAAAGCATAAAGGTCAATGGTAACGAGGTTATGAGATTTAAAGTGCATCAGATACTCAAAAAACAAGATCTGTAGAAGGATGGCACCAGCACAAGGCATAAGAAAACTACAACTATCGACAACCTAGAGGTTGGCCTCAACGAAAACAAGGACGGTGGTGAACACAAGGCAGACATCTGCAACTACTGATTACAAGTCCAACACTTGGAATAGCTAAATGACTTATGGACTACCTCAACAACTACCGTAATAGGGGTAATACAAATGACAGGCATCTAATCGATCAGCTACTAAACATAATTTGGAATAGCTACAATAGTGATCCACATCCAACAAACAAAAGCAAATATGCAAAAATCTCAAATGCATGTATGTAAGAAAAAGTACGAAGTGAACAGTCAAACAAGTTCCATTTAATAGAAAAACAAAAACTTCACAAGACACTACGATATTCCGTCTAACATCAAGCCAACTGAAGAATCAAGGATTTTCCTCACTTAAGCAGCTATAGATGGCTGCTGAGAGTCTGGACCTCTTCATAGCCAAGCTCTCACTGTGTCGTTCACGCTGCTCCTTCAACCTTCTGGTATGATGCTATTCCCCAAAATAGCTCTCACAAACGATCTGGCTCCCACACCCACGAATACAAGGTTATAACCAGAAACTACGAACTCGGCCCAGCCATCCTCACCAGGACAGAATGTAGTGTCCCCTTGAATAATTTTACCCCAAGTTCCCATGAGTAGGAACTTACTGGTATGAAAATATTCCCCAAAATAGTGAAAAAAAACAATAATATTCCCACAGTAGATTGGAAAAGAACGATGAAAGAACAGTTGAGCGAGGCCGCAACTTAACAAAATTTATAAATAAAAGCTTAAAGGTCAGTCGTTATGAGGTTATGCGATTTAAAGTGTATCATATACTCAAAAAAAGAGATGTGTAAGAGGATGGCACTAGCACAAGGCATGAGAAAACTACAACTATTGACAACCTAGAGGTTGGCCTCAACGAAGACAAGGACAAAATGACAAGTCCATAACCTCAACAACTACCGTAATGGGGTTTATACAAATGACAAGCATCTAATCGATCAGCTACTAAACATAACTTGGAATAGCTATAATACTGATCCACATCCAAAGACAAAAGCAAGTATTCAAAAATCTCGAATGCATGTATGTAGCAAAAGTACGAAGTGAGCAGTCAAACAAGCTCCATGTAATAGAAAAACAAAATCTTCACAAGATACTACGATATTCCATCCAACATCATGCCAACTGAAGAACCAAGGACTTTCCTCACTTAGGCAGCTATAGATGGCTTAGAGGCTGCAGAGTCTGGACCTCTTCCTAACCAAGCTCTCACTGCATCGCTCACGCTGCTCCTTCAACCTACTGGTATGATGCTATTCCCTAAAATAGCTCTCACAAACGATCTGGCTCCCACACCCACGAATGCAAGGTAATAAACACAAACTATGAACACGGCCCAGTCATCCTCACCCGGACAGAATGTAATGTCCCCTTGAATAGTTTTAGCCAAAGTTCCCATGAGTAGAAACCTACTGGTATGATGCTATTACCCAAAATAGTGAGAAAAAAACAATAATATCCCCACAGTAGATTGGAAAAGAACGATGAAATGATAAGTTGATCGAGGCCGCAACTTTCGATAACAAAATTTAAAAAAGAAAAGCAAGAAGGTCAGTCGTAACGAGGTTATGAGATCTAGACTATATCAGATACTCAAAAAACGAGATGTGTAGAAGGATGACACCAGCGCAAGGCATGAGAAAACTACAACTATCGACAACCTAGAGATTGGCCCCAACGAAGACAAGAACAGTGGGTGAACACAAGGCGGACATCTGCAACTGATTACAAGTCCAAGACTTTGAATAGCTAAATGACTTATGGACTACCTCAACAACTAGTGTAATGGGGGTAATACAAATGACTGGCATCTAATCAATTCTGCTATTAAAACATAACTTGGAACATCAGAAAGCATGACATGACAAACAACAAGACTGATCTACATCCAAGGAACAAAAGCAAATATGCAAAAATTTCAAATGCAAGTAAGTAGCAAAGTACAAAGTGAATAGTCAAACAAGCTCCATGTAATAGAAAAACAAAATCTTCTCAAGATACTACGCTATTCCGTCTAACATCAAGCCAACTGAAGAACCAAGAATTTTCCTCACTTAAGCAGCAATAGATGGCTTGGAGGCTGCAGAGAGTCTGGACCTCTTCTTTGCCAAGCTCTCGCTGCGTCGCTCACGCTGCTCCTTCAACCTACCGGCAAGGAGCTTCTGGTATTCAGCTGCCTCAGCCTTGGCCTTAGCAATTCTCTGCTTCTTATCAGCAATTCTAGCTCGCTTCCTTTGCAAAGTTAAGGGAGTCACAAGCCTCTGAATTTTGGGAGCTTTGCTGCATTTCTTCCCTGTAACCAATTAAAAAGGGATTAACAGACGCTAGACAACCTATCTCTAGAAGAGTGTTGGAAATACCAATTTAAGGAGTAAAATACCAGCTTTGGTTGTGAAGGTCCGTCGGTACGTGTTGACATACTTCCTGACATCATCATCCTTAGTAAGGTTGAAGAGTTTACGGATCTTCGATGCCCTCTTTGGACCTCTCATCCTTGGTTTCTCAACATCAGTCAATCCAGGCAGATCATTCTCACCCTTTTTCACAATAACCAAATTCAACACAGAGAGATCCGGGCTAACAATGCATCCTCGAACAGACTTCCTACGGCGCTCTCCATTTCGCCTACCGTATCCTCGGAAGCAAGGAGTACCTGTGCATAAAAAATTTTCATCAAATGAGAAACTCAATCAAGATATAAGAATAGAAGAAGTGCTCAGGGGGTCCAAGTGAGGTCGAAAATCACCAACCTCGTACAAGCAAAAGACGAACACGGCCTGGGGTCAACACTCCCTGCTTCATCGGAAAACCTTGCTTGTCACAGCCTCCCATGATTTTGAATACGTAGCCCTTGAACTCCTGTCAAATAATTGACATGCAAACATCGCAATGATAAGATGCACATGACGCAATCACTTCGAGTCGAGGTTTTGTACGGTAACAAACATATGAGGAGATGCAAAAACAATACCTCCCCAAGCGCATCTCCACTCACTTCCTGAGAGATCCTCTTGTCATAGAAGGCACGGCTGGAATAAAACAACATTAGTTAACAAAAATAGTAGCACATATCTACATCAAAAGATTGGGATCCTGTTAACCTTATTAAAGTTCAATATCACAGCATTTATAACATCAACTAAACAACACGGATCATATAAGCATGATAATTTTACATGCCTGAATCATTTGCCAAATCAGCATAGATGATGGCCGCATAAAGACAATAACAGGCGAAACAGAGGGGAAAATACGGTAGTAACTCCTTAGCGCTTCACTATGACTGACAATACAACAGTGCAGAAAATCACAGAAGCACATTGAACAAACTAAAATAAAAACACAGCAGTACCAGGTCTACATCAGTGATATAACAAAATCGTTCAATAAACTATTTCCGCAAAACAAAATAGGCAAACTAGCACATTTTACAGCTAAGATCAACATTACTTCCACGTACAATAAAACAGTGCAGACTTCAGCAAATTTCTGCAGCGCGTATCTTTACAAGCAATTTAATGAAAAAAAAACTTGATTAGCTTGGATTAAGTAAGCGGGGCAACCAGAATTTCATAGTATCCTAAAGAAGTTTCACTAACCATCGACCAACAAACAAAAGGTAATCTTTTGAATGTTTTTACCCGTTTGAGAGAGTTCAATCGTAATTCAATTAGAAAAATGAGGGGAAAAGGGGGTTGGAGGTGCTCTTTATTAGCAAAATGAAGTTTTAAGATTCACATTTAAGGCCATTAACCTCCACCTATCTGAAAAAATCTAACCAATTACATGGCAACTCCTTAGTCAAAAGACTCAACACCACAAATACTTTAAAACACCAGTTGATCAGGCTTAGACGTGGAGGAAAATCATAAAGCTTAGAAGCCTAATCCAACCTCTCATTAAATATCAGATTGGGAATGGTTGTCAGACATCGTTTCGGCTAGACAATTTCTTCCTAATGACCCTATTGTGAGTCAATATGGGCTCAGATTGTGTATGATGCTGCAAGTGCTCTTAACTTGAAAGTGAATGAATCAGAGGACCAGGGTGATCTTCACTCCCAAAATTAAGACTGTTAAGCTATCAACTATCAGCATTTTATAGTGCTGGTGGAAGTGAAGATCACCACAACTGGTCGCCCCAATCAAATGGCAAATTTAGCATTAGTTCAGCCTGGAATGCTAACAGAACCAACAATCTGCAGTACCATGCTGGAAAATTATCTGGTTTGCTGGGCATATCCCAAAATGTGCCTCTATCTTATGGTTGTTGTGCAAAAGAAAATTGAGAACTAAAGACAAGCTTAAAGCTTGGAATGTGGTGAATGAAGATCAATGCAGCCTATGCTCTAAGGATCAGGAAAACACTGAGCATCTCTTCATGGAGTGCAAGCTGGCAAAGGAAATCTGGAATAAGGTTTGTAGGAAGCTACAAGTACACCGAAATTAGACAATATGGTCTGAATTATTACATCATGCTTGCCAAAAGTTCAGGGGAAAAAGCTTTAGAGCTAGATTAGGCAAATTGGCCTTGGCTGTTATAGTGTACAGTGTTTGGGAAGAGAGAAATCAAGAATCTTTACAGGAAACCAACAAGGTAGCTCTCAAATCATAGCAAAAATTCAGAAATGGACGTTATATAGAGTGTTGAGCTGGAAAAGAGCCGTGGCATCCCAAACCAACAAACAGTTATGCTGCAAGTGGGAGCTGCCATTAACAGTTTTACAATCTCGAGTTCTGTGATGTAATTTTGATTTTTAAAAAAAAAAGTATAGCAGCATACTGGAAAGGATGTAAGATGAGTTTGGTTTTCAATGGTAATAAAGGACCTTAAACCAAAAAAGGAAAAACAAATGATTCCCTAAATCAGCATTCGACCCAAGCGTTCACATTTCACCGTGCAAGATATAACCTAAGAAAAATTACTGCCGATCTACAGTTTCTCAAAGCCCTTTTAAACAAACACCACTCTAGCAAGAAAATAACAAAATATACAGATTGAAACGGAGAAAAGAGGTTAACTCTCACAGTTTCTGGTCATCGTCGATCTCGAGCTTCTTCTGGCACCCGGTCGTTGGATTGGCGATATTGAACTGCAAACCAAACACCAAACTTATAGTAAGTAAGTGAGATTGAACGAGCGTGTATGTGAGATTTGAGAGGCAAGCATCATATATAGAATCAGTTTCAGTGGAGCAACTTTAGCAATAATAGTCCACCCAGAGTCATACAAGTTATGGTAAAAGAGCCCGAGGGCAACCAATTGCCAGGCCAAAATATAGTCATTTCACCATTTTTAACCTGAATATTTGCAGCAAGTATAGGATGCAAATACGAGTCCATGGCACCATATCTTCTACACCTGGGCCAGTGGCAGCTGCATTTTTGCAAAGCCCCCAATGGTTGTCACCACCCATGCTAACTAATTTAATGTAGAAATCTAAATACCATCCAACTGCACATTCACACTTTAAACCAACTCCTACCGTGGGTAAAATCCAAGATGTGGAAAAGATGATCCTATAAACTAAATGGACGATCTTATAACATTCGAAAACTAGAAATAGAAATCGTTCAACAAGGTGATAACCAAGGAATTCTTTTTTTTTTTAAGTAACCCAAAATGGCATTCTGGCCAGTCTCTTAAAGTGTTTTATATGAAAAACGAAAATTATGACTGCTCATTGCCGATGAGATGTGTGTTGCTAAAATGATAATCATAAGACTAACGAGTAACCTTCATCTTGGATTGATCGCAAACGCGGGAGGCTGCGGGAAGATCTGCCGATGCTGATGTGATGCTAGGGTTCTGCAGCGGCGGCGGCGGCTGCTCTCTCTTACGATATTAGGGCTGGGGGGGAAGCTGCGGATTTATATAGACTGGGGTAAATTTCAGTAAACCCCTGAGATTTACACCCGGTTCCCACATTAGACCCTGAGGTTTCAATTTCAACAACTAACCCCCCAGATTTGATGATTGGTTAAAATTAGACCCAAAATCAATTTTTCGTGACAAGAGATGTGAATGGTCATCCATATGTACACCTCACGTGATATTTTTTAGGGACAAATCTGTCAAGAATATAAAATAATCATTTAACTACGCGACAAAACCCAAATCCGCCCACTCAGCGCCACCTACTTATAGCAACTCTGCATGACCACTCATTTCATGTAGCACTATTACACAATCATCACCAAATGAGCAATTAACCAAGGCCACTCCATCCAAATGGCCATCACATCGGACTAAGACCACCAACCTCATCACAGTGGAGTCGACATAGCCACCATAAAATACAACAAACCAACAACGCAACTGGCCTAACACCATTCCAAAAGAGGTCACCGAGCTTGGGGGAAGGGAGAGGGAGAAGCCCTGGTTTAAAACAACTCTTTTTTCTAACAGCCAAATCACCAACAAAACAAACGGAAAAATAGAGAGGGCACCAGGCTACGGGGAAGGGGGAGGGAAAAACCTAGCTGAAAACTACGCCCTCTCCTTTAGGCACGCCTTCAGACCCCACTGCCACGGCCACCCATCACTCGTAGAATAAACTAAAAGAAGACAAACAACTACCATGAACTAACGCCACCACGACCCACCTTGCAATCCATTCCAAGACATCGAAAAGGATCTGATCTAACCTCCTACCTACCACTGGCCCAAACTCGTTGGATCGAACTAAAAAGACACTAGGAAAAACAACCCCTAAAAAGCTTATAGAGAAGTACCACGCCACTAGACACCGGTGGAAGCCAGTAGTAACGATAAAAATATTCAGATTTTTTGGGAGAAAGAATGGGTCTTTTGTGGGGGAAAAGTTAAGGCAGGTTGTCCGTTTTGTCATATACCTCAAACTTTCTTTAAGTATTTTCTTATATCTTCATATATCACTTTAACACTGTTTTGAGAAGGCTAACTCTAGATCAATTCTTAGGTGTAAAAAGTCTACATTGGAATCCAGTGGTAGAGGAGGACATCTACATGTCTATTTATTTGTCATGCTTTTCTCGCTCCTTCTCCTCTCTCTATTTTGTCATTCTAGTTGTACATCCTCCTCTTTACCCACATAAATATACCAACAAAAAGCACGATAATAAGAAAGAAATCCTAGTAACTGATAACTATTGCTCAATTCCTTTTTTACTGATAAATACATGACAAATAAAGGTGACACTATCCTACAATTTGCTAAATCTTTGTGACTAGCTGTGATAATTAATTACTTGTTACTAAAGCGAGTGTGGGGGATACGTCAAGACATTGCACCATATTGCTACAACCATATGGTGGTAGCTAAATCTTTTACTCTGATGAATGAGATTATGGGAAAATTAGATTTGAGAATCAATTTTGAACTCAGTTGGCAAGTTGTGCAAGGTTCGAAATAGGGCTAGTTAGATAACTAATGAGAAATCATGTGATCAAACCCATTATTGAGTATTGAGGATAGGACAATGTTATAAGGAAAGATAGTTACATTTGTTATGCCAGTTGTTGAAGTTGCGAGATTATTTGCTATTGCATGGATGTTATATAAGTCCTCAAAGTCAATATTGGTTTTCCTAGTAAGTTACAAATTTGTTTAGCTGAACATTTGAACAGAAAAAGGGCAACCATTACGCAAAGTAACCACACCATCACAACGTCAAAGATAACAAATCTTGAACTCAGTTTTCTCTTTTTTTTCTTTTTGAAGGGGCAAACCTTGCTTAAGATTTACGTCGATACTTTTCAGTCATAGATTACATACTTATGCGTACAAGTACTCGAACAATCAGAAAAATGCACTACATTATACATGAAACAAGAAGTAAATAAAGAGTAGGCAAAGACTCGACAACTTCAGCCTGCAAGGTGTAAAGATCATTCTGCCTCAAAACACTTGAATGCTTTGACCTTCCTTACTCCCTGTCCATGTTGGAGATGCCTTCCCCTATGTGATCCTTGAGGATCTTTCTAAGGTACTCCAACTACTCAAAACCTCCTTAAAGTTCCTCCCAGTACAATAGTTTGTTTATAGGTTAGTGTGTGTGCGAGCGTGCGCGTGTATGTGTGTTGTGGCATGAAGAAATATATAGCCTAGGTTGGATCCCCAGTGGCATGCTAACATTTATGTCAAATATAGAGTATAATTATGGCCTCAAAATTTGTTATTAAAGTGGCTTGGCTTACTTGACCATCATGCCACCATTGAACATGCACGAAAGTCCTATGAGATTCTAGTTTTTGCGTATGGTACTAAGGAGCTCTTTAAGAGGCCGCTTAAAGCTAAGTAGGAATTTGGCTTTAAAATATAGAAGAATGACAAGTAATGTAACCCCCCATTGTTCGTAACCCAATATGTCATGTAAACATAAATGAATATTGATATTAATTCTAATAAAAACCCTTAATTTTCAGACTCTTATTAAAGTAGGATGAGAGAAATCCGAGTTTCCTCACCATGTCTCCCTCTACTTCGTGCAGTGAAAGTCACTCTATCGTCTTGTCCTAATCAGCTTCGAACAGTTACCACAAGATCAACAACCAAATCTGAAGAGCAAAGTTGATTGGAAACCTAAGCATGAACACAATCAAATTAAGTAACCCATAGGATCTGTATCATCCATAACTCCAAATGTTATGCATTAGAAGACCCACCTTTTTGCTTTAAGAAATCTCTAGGTTTTCATACAGAAACTCCTTCAGAACAAAACCACATGTATGTCCAGAGTGTTAGACGGATACCATTTCTTCCACATGCATTTTGAAAGATCATATAGCGAGCTAAGTTCCCTATTTGTTCCACAAAATAGGGATCCAGATACTCGATGTGCCCAAAAAAGATGACTTCCAGCATACTCTATTACCCTTTAACTTCCTAATACACAGAGGTAAATGCAGCCAAATGGGAAGTCTCAGCAGTCACGAAATAAAACTTCATATCTTGCTCTTGTCGAAACTCGGCTTGCATGGAGAACTCACCACAATCTATAAGCATACCAATTTGTTGCCCGCTCCATCACAACAAACCAACAATCTCTTCACCCCCCCAACCCCCTCCTCACGCCCGATCTCCTTTCTTCCACCACTATAGTCGTATATCTCTACTGCTATCTCTCTCAAGAATCCTAGCCACTCATATTCACTCTATAAAAGTATCTTTCTAGTGTTTGCGTAGCGGATCATTCAGAAAACATCCACGAGTTTTCAAGGCAAGCTACATCAAAAGGTAACTTTTAATATTTTTCTAGCCTAGAAATCACATAGATTGTCTCTCAATCCCCTAGTTGCATTTCAATTCAAAAGCACAAAAAGAGTATTTTCCCTTTCTTAGCCTAAGTCTAAGACCGAAGTACAGATTACCTCTCGTAAGGTCCAGAGTCAACTTGCGGCGGTTTTGATTCCGATTAGTCCAATTGGATACGTAGGCCACTTGATCTCAGAGGTTGAGTCGAAGCCAAAAATATAAAAATTAACTTAGGGTGAGTCTTGTTGTATTTTACATGTTATGTGTTCTTGAGGCCAAATTCACTAAAGACGAAGTAAAGACCAAAAAGACATGGCATTTGCCTTAGTCTCCGGACCCCTCTCTTGGTTTCAATAGATTAGTCGTCTTTTTGGACACTTTAGGGTCATTTTTTGATATTTTTTATTTTTTCTAGTTTAAATTAAATAAGATGGCGGCTCCTAAAATCCTTCGGAATTTTTCTGAGGTGGTTCGCCACCTAGAGTCTAGTCTTTAGGGTAAATAACATCATAAAATCCGAAGAGGCCGAAACTTCATTATGTTGTAATTGTCGGCTACGCTACTTGCTTTGACTTTCTCATTCTCATTTGCCACTGAAGGAAGGAGTTGGATAGCATGGACTAAATTGGGACCCATATTGATATAAATGAATTGAATTTGGCATGAAGATTGAGAAAAGAAATGAAAAAAAAAATGATTCCCTCAGATAGCTTAACTCTGTCAAGCCTCTACAAGTACTTTCTATAGACAATATACATAACGTTCTTACCCTTCAGTTTAAATATATAACTCTAATGCAGCAGTTTATTTTAGTAAACTCTTTCTAGTCTTGCCAACTTATCACGTATAGCATGAAACACTCAAACTTAGAATATTAACTTTTTCTTTCATAGGAGAAATGTTTCATTAATTATTTATGAAAAGCCGTCCCAATTACATTTTGACACATCATGTATATTACATACTCAATCAACAAAAGTAACAAAATAGGATGGTAGCCATATCTAAAAATATCAAATGATGGGGTTGACAAATCCATAGATATGTCTAACTTGGCTTTGCATGCAGAAGTGACCGAAAAAGCTGCTTTAGTTAGTAGCCTCATGCTTCCTAGCACAATCTTGCAACACTAAAAAGCAGTAGTAGTATAGCATATATTCATACAATATTGGAGCAACAACAGCACTAACGATCTCCCTTCATGTCATGTCATTTGTGCCAATAAACATTGTTAGTATAGATGATTACGTGCAGAATTTTTTCGGTCCATGGTTCATTGGCCCATATAAGTGTATGCAAGATGGCTAAGGCTTCTGCACTAATAAGGTCCTGTGATCTGTAAGAATATATTGCTAATCCTAGCTGCAGGCCAAGTGGTGTTGAGATGATTATTCACATCCCCACTTTAAGTCTGCTTTGGTGGAATGAACTCTTTGAGGGGTTCAGGAAGCTGTTTTCTTGGTCGTCCTTCTTGATTGCTTTTATTTTGTGGGTGCTCCAGTAACAAGAGATTTTTCATACAAATTGTGCTAGATTATTAGATTTCAAGATGATTGGCCCAAGTTCAAATTTGGCTGCATTGAAAATGATCTCATTCCTATGGAGCCAAATTTTCTATAGTGTAACAAAGATTTTTGTCGTTGCCTTGGATTGTAAATTTGGGGGAGCATTGTCATTATTTCTCGAAACAATTAACCATTCAAAGATGGAAGGGATTGGTTGTTCTAGTTCTATGCCTATGTTTAGTCCAAACCTGACTACCATTGTGAGGGGACATTGGAGGAAAATATTCTGGTGTTTTTTGTATCATTTTGACATAGGTTGCATGCTTTATCTGGTAGTATGCTTAACTTGGCAAGCTTGCTTTTGTAGGGATACAATTGAGTAGGGGCCATAGAAACAGCTGCATTTTCGTTTGAAGTTTGAGTTTTCGAAGATGCTTTCAATCCAGGCTATTGCTGCCTGGATTGAAACTTGGATCTACTGCTTCGATCACGCTTACTTTGTTTCCATTAGGGGGTGAGCACCAAACTGTTCAAACCGATCCGAGTTGCTCTAAGCGATCAAACTGAACCAATTCAATCCAAACCATCCAAAGATATTAATGGTTTGGTTTCACATTCCTCAAATCGACATCAGCTCAGCTCAGTTTGCAGTTTACGGTTCACCTTTTTGAAACCGATCACAAGCTGAACCGAACTGATTTATGACATACTAATTTATTTTTAGTAACATTCATTAAAAATTTTCACATCCATGGTATTAAGCAAGTCTAGATAAACAAATCTTGAAAGTTAATAGAAAAGAATATAATGAAAGCAATTATAACACAAATTTCTAGTGATTGATATGTCTCGTATATTCATTCATTCTCTCTCGTACATCAATGACAAATGCAAAATTGAGTTACATTGTAACATATATCTTGAACAATTCTTAAATTGTATGTTAACTTGAGTACTTAGATATTGAATGTAATAAAGTTATGTGAAATTTAGAAAAATCTATAACTTCAATTTCGAATAACATATGGATCCAATAGTAGGTTTGCAGAGGGACAACTTTTTTAAATGGGCACAAACTCATCCAAACTGACCAAATCGAACCGTTTAAACCGACTAAAATGAACCGTCCAAACCGATGGTATTTGGTTCAGTTCGGTTCAAAATTTCCAAACCAAGGGGCAATGGTTCGATTTGCGGTTTGACCCTCAAATCGAACCAAACCGAACCGTGCTCATGTAACGCCCCAGAAATCCTGAGCTCCGTCGCCCCAAACTCCCGGGTCGTTAACCTACCGAATCACATCAAACCTGTCAGACATGTTCACTAACTCATATTCCAAATCATCTAATTCAGCATCAACCCAGATTTCTCAAAACACTAGATCACAACTGCTTAGCTTATACTATTACAGCTTAGGTTCTTCGCAATTCAAATTTTCTAAGATCAAATAACAGTACCGACCCACACAGAAGTCTTACTATACTGTGGCGATGAGCTCATCGGAATCTCACTCAGTCTCTAACCCATTCCCGAACAATCTACTACTGATCATCACCTGCAGAAGGGAGTCAAATGAAGGGTGAGCTTTTAAAAACTCAGTAAGGTCGTACAAGGACCAACGAAACAATTACAAACGATCCCAAGAATCCAATTGACGAAGATTTCCAGAACACTTCAAACGGTCAAAAACTCAATGATTTCCAAAAGGATCAAATTTCATTAGAAATAATTACCAAAATAGACAAATAACATCACGATGGGTTTCAAAACGATCAATAAAAGATTATTTCCAAAGTCATCATTTCAAATACAATGATGGTTTTCCAAAAGATTTCAAAACACATACGAATCATCTGAAAAAGTCATTTCCAAAATACAATGATGACTTGTCAAGGCATTTCAACCCAAGTACAAATCATGGTACATATGGCGCAAATAAAATCAAAAATCAATGTTGATCCTGGGCGGTTACAATGCCACTCAGGCAAAGTCAGAAGTGTACACATGCATGATGTACTAAAATAATTACTAGTCCACTTAGTTACTAGCCTACTTTTTCTGCAGGATTCAAACCAGCATTATTACACCCTCCCACAAAACGGAAAACCAGGTCAACACGAAAAATCAACAATATAAATGAGCTTTAACATAAGCTCAATCACCGAAATCAATTCGGATTCCAATAATAATAATAATCATACTGATATAAGTCAACATTCGGAATTTTCAGAAGAAATCAAAATTTTAAGTAGAAAAATCACAAATAAATAACAAAAACGATTGCGAATAATTATCAAATTTAAGCACAACAATTTGGAAGGACGGATACAAACAATTGTCAAATTTGCTCAACATGCAATAACATGCGAGCATCACAAGATTTCCAAATAATCGATTCAAGTTCAATATTGGGGTTTCTGGGCAATAATATGATGATATCAATACATTATTCAAAGTTCTACATTAGTCATAAATATATCCAAGGAGTACTTACGAGTACGAGTTATTAAAACGAGGGTTTGGACGGAAGTCCTTACCCAAGATTCAGATAGAATCTCTTACCTGGATCTGCAACTAAATTATCTAACCGAAAGTCCTTAACTTTAACCTAAACGAAATAATCGAATCACTAGAACACAGACTATAACAAAATATTATAACTTAATACGAACTCACACACTCTCCTAAAATAAGCATCCCTCACCGCATATGTAAAATTACTGAAATGCGCTTAGGTGTAAAATTATCGAAATACCCCTCTCGAACTTAAATCACCAAAACGGCCTTCCCGTGCTTAGGTGTAAAATTACCAAAATACCCTTTCGGGTTGACAAATTACCAAAATACCCCCCGTTATATTTAAATCGTCAAAATAACCTTTTTGTAGACCAAATCACTAAAATATGCTTATTGTGTATAAATTTACTCAAAAATACCCCTTCGGGGTAAAATTACCAAAATACTCCTGGGGTTTCCGACACCGGGAAAATATCAAAAATGTCTTAAAACGCTATTTTAAACATCTTGATTTCATTTCTAGACTAAAAAGTATTTTAAAAAATTTTTGCCCAAAAATCCTGAACGGTGTCCGGACCGAGCGCTAAAAGGTCAGTTTTGAAAAAATACTTATCAACCTTAGAATTGTACGAAATTTTAGAATATGAAACATATCAGTAAAATAAGATTTTAATAAAATTTTTAGATTAAAATAACTTTTTTTACTAGGTTAAATAATTTGCTAAATTCCCTTAATTAGTACCCCAATTTAACGATCTTCACGGAACCCAAAAATTTCCGAACACTTCCAGAGCGTAGTTCTAATAAAAATATTGGGGGTTACAGTTTTGGACTTTGCCTAATTTTAGCCCTAACTATTTATGAAAATTCGTGAAAAAAATTGCCTCACAAATTTTACCTTTAGCGATGATTACGCTTTCTATTCAACTAAGCACACACTGACTCGCGTTTTTTGCACCTACTTCTCTTTCTTCCTCCAGCTGCTATGACCCATCTACTTGCCTAACCCCCCAGAATCAGACACCAACTCATAAAACCATTGCTAACCCACCAAAATACACACACTTGTTTACTTTCATCAAAAAAACCCATCCTAACACAATTTGGACACACAATTATTTCCCCCCACCACCTTACCCGTAACACTACACACACAAGAAAACACATGTTACACACACTACCATTCCCGTAGCACACATACTTAAGCTCCACATAGCTGAACACTATTATGCCCTTAAGGAGATACCTAATTACAATCCCTAACCCCCAAAACGCACACATGTTCCCCAAGCAAGAACACACAGTCCACGCACTAAACACACACATCCACGGAAAAACACTCACAGTTATCACATTAACATGAAAATCAAAAGAAAGCTTACCTTAAAAGAACACCTTGATTCTCTATCTCTCCCTTTCTTCCTCCTTTCCCCCCTTCTCTCCCGAATTTTTGTTTCCTGCTCTTCCTCTGCTTCTTATTCCCTGTGTTATGTCTCTTTGGTTCAGCTTCTCTTATTCCTTTCCCGAAATGGAAAGGTTTCTCTCTTTTTTTTTTGATTTTGTTCTCGTTATCTGAATCCCCTCTTATCCATCTAACCTTATTAAATAATTTAGATAGCTTAGTCATGTTAGATTAAATAGGAGGTGGCAATCCCAGAATTTTCCTCAAAATTAACTCCCAAGATTTTTTAAAATTATGAAAATACCCCTAGAATTCCAAAAAAATATTTTTTTGTCCAAAAATTCTTTTAAGTTTCGATGCTTTACTAGTACTCGAGCGTTGCCCAATTAACGCCCGTTTTGTTTTGTTTTTGTTGTTTCTTTTTTTTTTTTTTTCTGATCCCGGATAGTATTTTACCGACTCCGAAGTTCAGGGTATTACAGCTCACCCTTAATTTCCATAGAGCAATTGATAACTTAACTTAGCAGGATAATGTCCCAAATGAGTTTTATTCCATGCAAGCTTATCAGGATTGTTTCCTTTTGAGATACGAATGCTTCTGATAAGGTTGTTGATATTACTTGGGAAAGTATCCTTCAATATCTGGTCATTTCATCTTCCATTATAAAACCCTAACCCCTAATCCTCTAACCTCTAACCTCTGACCCCTACCCCTACCCCTAACCCTTAACCCGAAAATCCCAAACCCCTTACACCTAACCTCTAACCTCTGAACCCTTCACCCTGGACCTTGAATGCAAAAGCCCTGAAACCCTAAACCCTACCACCTAGGCCCTAGGTTTTAGGCCCTAGCCTTAAGCCCTAAGCCCAAAATGCAATAATCAAAACCCGAAACACGAGCTTAAACCCTAAACCCAAATGACAAGCATGCAATCTCTGTGGTGCAATATTCTGTCGTTATCGGACTGCTCTTAAAATGTGGTTATGGCTTATTTGATTATGATTTGGAAGGTCTTTATTATATTGTCACGATGTTATTATATACTCCCTCCGTTTTACTTTAATTGCTTCATTTTGACTTGGTATGCATATTAAGCCAATAGTCCAATTCACTTGTCTTCTCCATTTTGCCCTTGGCATTTTCACAACCTGTCATAGGCTCACTGCCCCTACCAAGTTGTCTTCTTCTCCTCCTCTCTCTCTTCTCCTCTTTGCCACCTCTCCTCTTCGTCTATGTCTCTACAATTGCTAGACCAATTCACCATGATCATGGTTTATAATGAAACATAGAATTCGATTCTTAATTTCTTTTTTATCTTTTATCTTATCTTTGTTTTACTGATTTGATATCAAAATTCATCTCTCATCCTTGTGGTGTATACAGAATGTGGTTTCCAACCCAGTCCATGTGTTACCAAGTATCTTAATCGCACCCATTAATCGCTCATAGTTTCCATTTTTCATAATACGTCAACATTTTCAATGGTCAAAGTTCAACGGTACCGAGACAGTCAACTAAAAACGCACCCTTAAGTCACGTGCATTTTCTCTCTTTCTTTTCTTTTTACTTTTCTTCTTTGCTAAGTAATGTATTTTTCTTCTTCGCCAAGTAAAATACTTTGGCGAGGCCTCCACCATACCCCAATGGTCGGCTTTTTCACGACACTCATCATCATGCAGCCATAATCTCCATGGAAGCGCCGTCTCTACGATGTCCGTCGTCGTGTTCGAGAACTGTCTCCGGGTCAAGTGCCCCCAACAAGATGCCCGTCTTTGCAATAGCCCTCGTCAATCCTGAAACCAATAAAACAACCCTAGAAAGGGGAGAATAGGGTTTTTGAAAATTAATGGAGAACTTAAACAAAACACAATCATGAAACTTAATCAAGCCAGACAATATTTCAATGAAGATGCTAACTACACAATCTCAAGCAATTATAAAGCAATAAGTAAAGAGATTGAGTTAGAGATTTAAATGGTTTGGCTTGAACTACCCTCAAGCCTACATCCACATCTTCAAGAAAGTCCCTTGTAAGAGCACTAGAATCTACTAGCAACAATCTTCTTCCGGGTCAAGATCAAAACCCTTACAACACTTGGTGATATTCCCATACCAAGCACAAGCCTCGAATCCACAAAGCTCACCTAAGACTTGACAAACCCAAGCCTTGATCACAATCCTTTTACAAAGATCAAATGTGTACAAAGAAACTCTCTTGAAAGGAAATGAGTACAAATGAAGCTCTAGTACAATAGAGAGATGAGAGAATTGATGACTTGAAGTATGCTCACTCTCAATCAAAGAATTGCTCACAAAGATGCTCTCTTTAATGATAAAATCATGAAGATGAAGAGAGAAAACATTTAATCCATGAGCCTTGATATTTCTCTAATGAATGGAGCCTTAGAATGTGGTTTCCATTGTGTATGATAAAGCCCCAAATCATTTATATAGAGAAAATATGAAATACAGCCATTAGAGGCAAAAAGTGAGCAAACCTGCCATTACCGTCGATTGTATTCCAAATGCAGTTGACTGGGTTCCCTCTAAAATAACTGTTGGAGTCTTGTCCTCAAAAATAGCTATTGGAGCTAAAATTTGACTAACGCAATCGACTGTATTACCCTACTACATATCGGCTGCCTCACGGAACCCCTTTTTCTATTTTGGGCAGGGCATAACTTTCTCAAGAAAAATCCGATTGAGGTGCCGTTTTTTGCGTTGGAAAGCTAATGAAAAGTTTTATCATGATATGAAAAAATTAGCACCAAAATAGTTTTCATAAAATCTAAGTGAGCTCCAAAGTTCACTCACTTTCAAGAATAACACTTGTGTAAATGGTTATGAACTCCCATGCAATGCACAAGGTGTCCTAAGGTCTTTTTAGGTCATAGTCATCAATCCAAGCATCAAACCAAGACTAGTTACATAATAGTAAAGATCAATCATAATCGATAGTAACTTAGCCTTTGCATCCTTTCTTGCTCTTTGACATTGGACTTGATGAAGCTTCCATAGCATGTCCACTATAACTTTAAGCTTCTTTGGCTTCAATCATCTATCCAACTTTTCAAATGTGTCTTCATGAGTATCATGTATATATCTACTAAGAATCCACTCAAAGCAAACATTAGAACATAATCAATGTGTAGTTATCATCAAAACAAGATGTAAGCCTAGGTTATCCAACCCTAGGTGTAATATCCCACATAGGTTGTGGGAGAGTTTGCGATTAGCCTTATAAGACCCTGCCTATGAACTCATAAGTACCTACTTGGCTAGCCCTTTTGAGGGAGGCAATGCCCTGTGGTGGGGCCGTGGACCGGGTCGTTACAGATGGTATCAGAGCCGACTCTCGAAAGCTCGGGCTGGGGTATCCAGTCGGGTTGTCGATGGTTGGGGGAAACGAAGGCAAGCCCGGGTATATCCCACATCAAGAGGATGGTTGGGGCAACGAAGGATGAGCTGGGTATATCCCACATTGGCTAGAGAGAAAGATTCTGGGCTATGTACGATCGAGCCTTAGCGAGGACACTAAGGAATAAGGTAGGGAGATTGTAATATCCCACATCGGTTGTGGGAGAGTTTGCGATTAGCCTTATAAGACCCTACCTATGAACTCATAAGTACCTACTTGGCTAGCCCTTTTGAGGGAGGCAATGCCCTGTGGTGGGGCCGTGGACCGGGTCGTTACAGATGGTATCAGAGCCGACTCTCGAAAGCTCGGGCTGGGGTATCCAGTCGGGTTACCGATGGTTGGGGGAAACGAAGGCAAGCCTGGGTATATCCCACATCAAGAGGATGGTTGGGGCAACGAAGGGTGAGCTGGGTATATCCCACATTGGCTAGAGAGGAAGATTCTGGGCTATGTACGATCGAGCCTTAGCGAGGACGCTAAGGAATAAGGTGGGGAGATTGTAATATCCCACATCGGTTGTGGGAGAGTTTGCGATTAGCCTTATAAGACCCTGCCTATGAACTCATAAGTACCTACTTGGCTAGCCCTTTTGAGGGAGGCAATGCCCTGTGGTGGGGCCGTGGACCGGGTCGTTACACTAGGGCTAACAAATGCCATGCATCGCCTCGGCATCACGTGCCCTCGGCACGACGTCCGTCTCTGTAACAGCTATTGTCGCGCCCGTGCACCGCCTCCTCGTCACATGCCCCCGGAATGACAACCGTCTCGCCGACACCCATGCGACGCCCTATTGTCGTCTAGACTGACGCGCCCTCAGCGGGACACCCATCGTCATGCTCGAGGGTCGTTTTGAGTCACGTGCCCCCAACAGAATGCTTGTCTTCGTTACACCCGTCTCCACCGCCGTGCGTCATCTGCGTGTCACATGTCCCCGGCATGATGCCCGTCTCCGCAACACTATCACGCGTGCGGGAGCTTCATCTCCATGACACTATTGCCATGCCCGAGCACCATCTCCATGTCACGGGCCCCCGACACGAGGGCCTTCTTTAGGTTTCTGTCGCCCCCATGGGCCATCTTTACATCACATACCCCCAGCATGACGACCGTCTCCGCTCCCGTGTGTTGTCTCAGCATCACGTACCCTCAGCACGATGCTCATCTCCGGGATAACCGTCCCGCACAGGAGCGGTGGGGCTATCCATCTCCATGACACCGCCGCCTTGCCCGAGCATCATCTCAGGATTCCATTACCGCTCTATTGGGTCGTCTTTGGATCACGTGCCCCCAGCACGACGACCATCTACGCTACAGCCATCGCCGCTCACTTATGTTGTCTCAGAGTCACATGCCCTCGGCATGATGCCCATCTTCGGGACAGCTGTCGACGCTCCTGTGTGTGTCGTCAAAGAGCTCCACCTGCTTCAACATGAAGACTCCCTTTCAGCCAGGTAGGAGACACCTTTGGGGCACTGTCTCGACCCGTCGAATAGGGAATTCCTCCGGGACACTACCTCGACGTGTCTAATAGACGGCTCCTTCCGTACACTACCTCAGCCCATCAGGTAGGCGACTACTCGGAGACACTACCTTTACACACTCTAAGTGCTTTGACACAAAGACTCACTAGTGGGTTAGGCTTGCTCTCTAATACACTAGCTCCACCAGGGTGTTTGTGAGTAGTCTACATGCCCCGCACTCGAGGCTCTTCATCAGTACTGCTAGGGACTATACGCCCCATGTCACTCTAAGATGGAAGCAAGTCTCTAGAGGGCACTGTGCCTAATCAGCCTGACAGTCGGGCATAGAGACCGTTCCCTACCGCTGTTAGGTTCTCTGTGCGTCTCAATGCACATGTGGGCTAGTCTTTCCAGACAGGTAGAGCAACGTTGTGTGGGACAGGCTAGGTGAATATGCGACCTGACAGTCCGTGGAGCACCAGTATCTATGGTCCCCTCGGTGAGGTGTCACTGGCTAGGAGCGCACTTGTCGCTTGATGACATCATCATCTCAAACGGTATAAATAGGGGGCTTGAGAATTCATTTTGAGGACTCTTCAAAACTTCATAACTTCCCAACTCCTTTCACTTTCTCACTCTAGTATTCTAGCGTTACAGAATTTTAGAGAGAGAAACATACAGGACCCGATGCTGGACCTTGACTTTGAACCTAAGCATTAGACTTGACTATCATTGTGTATTCACCATGCGTCTTTGCCCTTGCAGCATTGTCACTCCTCGAAATTTGCTTGGGAAGCCTTATAATTCTCTGCCCTTGTTTTATCTTTGCGTTATCCCACATCAACGTACTTGGCATTTGACTCGTACTGCATTCGTTGTGGCACCTCCACATCTACCGTGAACACACTTCCTTGGGATACCATGTTGTAAAATCTAGTACAAAAATATAGGTTTCCTTGAGTCATACGAATTAAAACCCAAAATAATCATCATCATCCTCGACTGATCTTTATAGCCAAATTCAAGTACATAACCCACGAAAAATGTTAAGTCTGAGGATAAACACATGGTTGAATGCCTAGCACAACTAGGCGAACGCCTAGTCAAAAAGCGAGCACATCAGGCGAACACCCCAAGACGCTTAAGCGAAAGGCGAGAACTCTGTGATGGCCTCTCGTAATTGCCGCCATTGAACTCTAACAACCTTTGCGATGCCTTCTGAACTCTGACAACCTCTGCTAAGGCCTCTTGTAATCGTTGCCGCCATGTTTACTCAGCTTCTTCTTCTCGACATCAAAGGTTAGACGCCAAGGATTCTGACTTGAATCCCTGTCATGATCTCTTCAACCTGAACACCAATCATACTCATATCTCCTTTCAGCCGACCAGATGTAGCCAAAGCACAACAGTGGCGTTACTCGGCAAGTAGCTGTAGGTAGGCTACGATATTGGTGGTAGTGGTGGTGGTGATAGGTCAAAGAGGAAGGTAGTAGTGGTTAAAGCAAACTTGACAGAGATTGGTTGAGGAAAAGGATAACGGCCGTGGTTGTTTAGTGGTCGGTTGAGGAAGAGGATCAAGTGGATGGCCGTATTGTGAAGGGAAGAGGTGGATTTCGAGGATAAGAGAGGGAATAGGGGAGACGAGAGAAGACGAGTCTAGATAAAAGAGAGAAAATGGGTTTAGTTGGGAGTAAGTTAATGAGAAGAAAGAGAAAAGTATATAAAGAAAATTAAAAAAAGGGCATAAATGAAAAGCAAGAAGAAAATCTTTCCTAATATAGAAAGTGAGCAATTTTTTGGAAACAGTCGAAAAAAGAAAACTGATCAATTAAAGCAAGACGGAAGGAGTAATAAACATGATAGGACAAAAGCGAAAAGAAAAAAAAAGAGGAAAGTAGTCCTACTTTCTTTCTTGTTACTAAGACCATTAAGATTATCTGGATATTACCTTTATGTTAATCAAGTTAGACGCGGGATTGCTTCAAATCTGAATAGTCAATTTTCAATGAGAAAAAGTGAATCAAGTTTAGTGATGCAGGTTATACAATGATTATCTACTCTTGTAACTAATTCTTTCTGATTGTTAATAAAATGCTTTCCCTATTAATAAAAAAATTAAATATTAATTTTAGCTTGAAAAGACAATGATCGCAATTCCTTGGAGCAGATAACAGGTGTCAGGAGGAGATACACTGTTAATAATTCTTGAAATGATCGGCGGTGAATTGGAAAATCAATCAGTGTCAAGGTAAACAAATATGCTAAAATAGTTGTCATGTGCTCCATAGCTTACTTAAAAATAGACTCCAAGCTAACAGCCTTTTCAACTTGCTGGCTTCACTGTAGTCTTTAGCACGCCTTAAGAATAAGTTTCATTTGTCGGAGATGCGGGGGATAACCCCTTAAAACCTTACACAAAAGGGTGACTAAGTAAGCAAGCAAGCATATACAAGAAGACACCAAGAGACCCTCAACAACATTAAAAGGGAAAAAAATGGGAAAGCCTTAGCAACCGGATGTAATTCGCTTCATTATGAATTAAGGTATCTGTGCTTTCAGAGAGGGAAATTAATAAAAAAGAAGAATGAGGGAAGGGATTACCATAGAATTATGATCCCAATACAATGCAACGTGCACAGAGTGTCAAACGTGTGACAGTAATACACAACAGGCCGTAACAGAAGACTAAAGGAAACAAAAAGCAAGGGAAACAAAATGAAGGCACCAAATGTAAGAAAAGCAAACAAAACAATGAACAAATTTACTAGGGGACCTCAAACATGCAAAGGACCCACTGGGGTAAGGACAAGGGAGGGTTGAGAAAGAATGGATGAGTTAATTTGTTCACTAAAGAAATGCTCATTCATATTCCACTCTACCATACTGAACAAAGCATATACATGCATCCGCAGAACCAGAAGACAAATTTGCAAAGGGAAGGCAGCTATGCAATCATCTGTTACTATTGCTGGGGGCACGGCCAATAAGCCTACATTGTTCCGGAAGTAAAGAAGAGATGACTTGCCCAGTAACTGGAAACAGTTCACCATCAACTCCACAGCCGTTCTGCGTGAGCTTCCCAGGCTTAATCTTCACAGACTTTACCTGCATTCCCATGGAAACCCGAGTTAGATGGCACAACAAAAATAGTGCGACTGGGACTACTATTGTCCACCTTAACATGACGCAGATATCTATTACATATCGACTCGTACAACAGCAAACGACACTATAATATATTCCTGAAAAGGAGTGCACACACAACAAATTCCTCCTGCATGGCCCACGCACGGAGCCAGATTAGATAAATTTAGGAGATACTTTCCCTGATGTTCCAATGTATTACCATTCCATTCCCATAGTACTAAATGTCAGAAAAAGTGTAATCACTATGCAGTATACTTGGGATTGTTTACCATTGTTCTCTCAAAAGCAGAGTGAAAGCCCAAGGAAAAATTTTGTCCCAGAAGGTAAATTCTCTTTGTATGGAAAGCATACCTTGACATATTCAACATATGGCAGAGAAAGGTGCCGACCCATTTGCAGAAGCAAGAAGAATCTCAACAACCTCAGTCGTCCACTTCCATGAACCAGCAAAAGATCCAAAGTGTGGTCATCGTGCTCTGCTTTTGGAGCCACCACTTGAGAACTCAAACTCTGAACAGTTTTGCATGCATGGTTGCACACCAGGACACCAAGATATTGACCTTTTGCAGCCACCCATTTTTCTTCGGATCGAGACGCAACTTCCTTCATTACTCCAGCTTCAACGTCATCCAGGGGCCCTGGCAGTTCAATTGGATTATCCACACCCCAGTGAGGCTCAATGTCCCACTTTGGTTCAGCGTCCCAAATTGGACCTGGATCTGACATAGTTGATGATATATCCTCTTTGTCATTTGTCGCCGTGTTTCCCCAAGAAGCCCTAGTAGGATCTTGGGTGGTTGTCAATCCGGTCCATCCTTTATCTGTCCTTGACTTCGACCTAGTCCTTGGCCAGTTGGGAGTTGCTGAAAGTGGCAGCTGAGGATGGATGACTTCTGGTTCTTCCATCACATTGCTTCTCCCTGACGAGAGGCGTTTGGACTTTGCATCTATGCCACGTACATACTCTGAAGGCTCAGTGCTACTACAGGTTGTATCCAAGTCTACACCAGATGCTCTACTTGGGGTCATTATTGAGTCAATACTTGATAGGCTGGAGGCTCTAGGAATGCCATCTGTGTTTGATCTCCTCATAATGTCGGTGTAAAGTTCT
This sequence comes from Escallonia herrerae, assembly GCA_033070095.1. Classification (NCBI taxonomy): domain Eukaryota; kingdom Viridiplantae; phylum Streptophyta; class Magnoliopsida; order Escalloniales; family Escalloniaceae; genus Escallonia; species Escallonia herrerae. Next base: position 251,129 of record JAVXUP010001006.1, on the reverse strand, counting down.
GACATATCAACTATTTCCCGATCAGCAGGCATTTTCCTCTCTCCATCTGACGTCTCTTTGGTTGCAGGAAGATACTCCACGTCAAAGCTGTATTTTGGTAAGCACATGAACTTGAGGAAACCAGCAACAAAATAGCGTAGAGGACCAAAGCGCTTCTGATATCTCTCAGAAAGCTCCAATACTGCAAGATTGGTGATGCGTATTACACATCAACATTGATCAAGCTCAGAAAACAAACAATTCACATGCAAGCTCGACGGGAGTGTTAAGAGATATTGTAAGGGGTTTAAGCAGCAGAGCATTGCATCTGTAATTTATCACGGTATGTTGTAAAATCAAAGGTTACAGACGCTTAAGTCCCTCTGACCCTCCCTTTCTCTCCCTCTCCCCTATAGGTATATTTAGTTTTTACACTCTAATAACTGCATTGAGACACATGTTAAGCCTGGACAACCGCGCCTACGTACTTGGTGGCGCGGTGTGCTTATGCATCCTCTTGATCCCCATGAAGCGGGGATCAAGAGGACTGCAAGTAGAGCCAAGATCTCAGCTAGTTTAGCTGTGACCTAGCATCATAACTTAAGCTTGTGATATCTCTTAATTTTAGGAGGTTTTGACATGTAAAGTAGACATTGTGCAGGAGTAAAATGCAAGGGGGGAAAAATAAAGGTGAATTATGTCCCCAATACGCCTTCTTTGTAGATGAAGCAAGCTGTGGGTAGAGGAATTACTATAAGAGTGGAAGGGTATCAAGTCAACTTGTAAGCTTCCAATCTTCATGGAAGAAAAATGGATGTGTGAGAGAGAGAGAGAGAGAGAGAGAGACAGAGAGAGGTTGGTTTAGAGTTGCTTTACTTGAATGCTTAGAACCCACAAGTGAATAGGGGCACACGCGATGCATGTGCACGATAAAATAAACGGTCAAATGTTTCTTTCAAAATTCTGCACACGTTGGAAAAGTTAGTAGAGATCGAGGGTGACAGAGTAAAAGTAAGTGGGTTTTGGGGAATTGCCAGTGAGAGAAATTAGGGATGTGGGTTGTGGGGGTTGTTTTGGGTTCAATTTGTTTGCTATCATATGAATCTTACCCTTTAATGAGATGGTTTTAAATAGTAAGGCAAGGGAAAAATTGGAAGTCTATAAAAGGCTTCACCATAAAGGTGCTCTCCCTTAACAATAAAATAGATACTTTTATCTCAGAATGGCCTCCATTGAAACAAATAATTTTGTTTTCTAACTATTGTATCATGCACCAAGTCAAACAAATGTGAAGGAAATCAAATTCAAAATACAAAGATAAAATATGTCAAATGTTTAGGGAGTTATCTCATCATATTCAAATGCCTATACGCGTGCATATATTTATACAAGACAGATTGTACAAGCTGGTCAATGAAATGAATACATTCTTACTCTCATAACATGGTATTCAGAGCCTAGTCTCAAACGACTTTTTTTTCCGTTCCTCTTCCACCTCTAATCACACTACCTCCTCCATGGTCTTCCCCATAAACCACCCTCAACACCTTATATCTGTTAAGCTCACCACCACCAACTACCTTCTCTGGAAAAGTCAATTTCTCCCACTTCTTCGTGGTTATGATCTCCTTGGCTTTATTGATGGCACTAATCCATCCCTCCAAATTACCTTGCCCAACTGATAAGTCTACACCCACCTCTGATATTACGGTTACCTCCTCTGATTCTCCTCCTGAAAATCCATCCTACACATTTGGCAAAAACAAGATCAACTTCTGCTAAGCTGGATCATGTCCTCACTCATCGAACATGTTTTAGCACAAGTTCTAATCCTGCACACATCTGCTGCTGTTTGGCTCTCTCTCAAGCGCATGTTCGCTTCTCAATCTAAAGCCAAAATTTTCAACCTTCGTTACGATCTTCGTCACCTTAGAAAGGCAAAACAATCCGCGACACTGACTGTCATTGGCCCTGTCTCTGACGACGATCTTACCAACGCTCTCTTAGCCGGTCTTGGTCATGAATATTAATCTTTTGTCACCTCCATCACTACCCGCCCCAACTCCATCTCTTTGGATAGCCTCTATGCCCTGTTTCTCACTCATGAGACTCAACTAGAACGACAACATGAATGTGAACTATCTTCACCTCAAGTGCATGCGGCCATTACCACCCGCACTCCCCCCTCTCCACATTTGGCCACACCTCCCAAATTTCAACACACGTATCCTCTTCCCCCCTCCAACAGCAGTAAATATAAGGGGCACCATCTTCAACGTGGCGGCGGCCATCCATCCAGTCATTTCTCTTCCCAACCATCCTGAAACCGTACAGCTTCAGCCTGATCCATAATCTGCCATCACTGCAATCAACCAAGTCATATTTGACCTTACTATCCATATTGCCCAGCTCGCCCATCTTCCACTGCCGTTTATCTGGCTACTCCACCATCTCCACAATCCTATGACCCGGCCTGGTATCCTGACTATGGTGCTACAAATCATATCACCAATGATGTGATCAATCTCTCTCAACATACAACGTATGATGGTCCTGATTAATTTTGCATTGATGAAGACATAGGTCTGCCTATTCATCACACTGGTCATTCTTTGTTAAGTTCTCCAACTAGGAAATTTAAACAAACAAATAGGCTTCATGTTCCATCTATTTCCAAAAATCTATTCATCAATTCACTGCTGATAATGATGTTTAATTTCAGTTTCACTCTGATGTTACTCCAAAGTTGCCTTAAGAATGGTCTATACCAATTTTCGTCTTATGATGTGTCTCAGTTGTCGCCGTCAAATAAAAGCGCTCCAGTTGCACTGCTTGGCATTCATGCTCCCCCGTCATAATGCCATCATTGCTTTGGTCATCCTTTGTCTCGTGTCACACATAGTGCATGAATTTTCTCTTCCCATCAACCTAAATAAATGCACAGCTGCGACTTGTGAGGCCTGTTTTTTAGGCCAAAGTCACAAGCTCCCCTTCGAATCATCTCATGTACTCTCCTCATCTCCCCTTGAATTAATTTACAGTGATCTTTGGAGCCCCTCCACAGTTCTCTCATCAAGGTTATCGCTACTATGTTCATTTTATTAATGATTTTAGTCGTTACTCTTGGATCTTTCCGCTAAAACTTAAATCGGATGTCATGACTACATTTATCCAGTTTAAACAACTAGTGGAGAACATAACTACGTATCGCATTAAAAATGTTCAATCAGACTGGGGTGGCCAATACCGTCCCCCACATAAATTTCTTCGCTAACACGGCATTCTTAATCTCCACTCGTGTCCACATATTCATGAACAAAATGGTGCCACTGCACACAAGAACCGCCATATTGTGGAAAAAGGCCTCTCCCTCCTTCCCCATGCCCACCTTCCTCAGAAGTTCTGGGACGATGCCTTCACAATTGCAGTATTTCTTTATAATCATCTCCTGTCACCGGTTATTCGCAACCTTTGCCCTCTTGAAGAACTCTCTCACACTCCGCCCGAAGTCTCTGGTTGCCTTTGCTATCTGCATCTCCGCCCATATGTCAAACAGAAGTTAGAATTCCGTTCTAAACGGTGCATTGCTCTCAGTTATAGTCCCGTTCATAAGGAATAACATTGTTTTGACCCCGTTACTATCCGTACCTATATCACCCCCCACGCTATTTTTTCTGAAAATGAATTTCCATAAGGTCAAAACCCATCTGCATGTCCACCTTAAGCCCCACGTCATCCTTCCCTCTCATTAATTTTCCACCAACTTTTCCTAATCCTCCCCAACTCCCTTCACACCACGTGTCGCGCCCCCACAATCCTTCTCCCACACTCATAAATTCCCCACTCTCCCCACCTAACTCCCACTAATTCATCCCCCACATTGCCACGTGTCAACCCCTTCTTCCTCCCAACTCCCCTCTTCCTCACTCATAGCTCTCTCTCCCCAATCCCACGTCTCAGTCCCAATACCATAAATTTCCCAATCATTTTCCCCCACCTTCCCCACCTACCCTCCACTAATTTAGTCTCGCCTCGCCACATGTCAACCTCTGCTCCCACTCTAAATCCTCTTTCCCACTTAACAAATTTTCTAATCCCCCCAAACCCCCTCCGCACTGCTCCATGCTCCCTTATCCCAACAACTTAGCCCCACCCCAACCCAACTCCCCATCTACTCCCCCTCAAAAATCAAAAAATCCCCACCCCCCCCTCCTCAACACCCGCCACCTGCCCCCTTTTCCATCTATTTTATCTTCTCCTCAAATCAAATCCCCTCCCCTCTAAAATTCCCAAATCCCCGCCCCCTGTCCCGTGAATCAACTTCCATGTCCCCACCTCTCCCCCCTTTTTCGCCTCTTATCTCTACAAACCCAAGAACCACACCCATATAATCCTACCTTATTCCCCTCCGCACCCATACACATCTCTTCTACACACTTACACCAACCTGAACCCCCTCACACGTCCACCACCACCTCTCCTACTGCCACTTCTACTTCTCCTTCTAGTAATCACCCCCCAACCTTTACCCATTCAACCTCCACCTCCACCTCCACCTCACCACACATGATCACTCGTTCTCAAGATGGCACGCGAACACCCAAGATCTACCTTGCCTCCAAATATCCACCGATAGCTTTCATTACTGAAAGTGAACCTACTGCTTATTCCCAAGCTGCTCAGCATACCCATTGGCTTCATGCTATCCAGGATGAATACAACGCCCTATTATGTAAGCATGCTGGGATCTCACTCCTCCCCCACTAAATGCCAGCCTCATTGGATGCAAATGGTTGTTCCGCATCAAACGCACAGCTGACGGCTCAGTTGACCGCTACAAGGCCCAACTTGTTGCAAAGGGCTATCATCAACAGGAGGGTATTAACTACGGAGAGACATTCAGCCCTGTCATCACACCTACTACCGTCAGTCTCATTCTGTCTCTTGCTGTCTCCTTTGGTTGGATGCTCCAACACATTGGCTTCAATAATGCCTTCCTCAACGGCTACCTTAATGAAGATGTTTATATGACCCAACCTCCAGGCTTCAACATCCACAATTTCCAAGCCATGTCTGTAATTGCGGAAGGCTCTTTACAGACTTAAGCAAGCACCACGTGCATGATACGCCTGTCTGTCTCAGCAACTTCTCACCCTACGATTTAGAGTCCGTCTCTTGGATACATCCCTATTTCTACTTCGCACACCCACTGTTTCTTGTGTCTCCTCATCTACGTCGACAACATCATCACTACGAGCAATTCCCTGTCGGCTATAACTAAACTTGTCACTGACCTAGACGCCAAATTTGCTGTCAAAGACCTTGTCCAGCTAAACTACTTCCTTGGTATCAAGGTTATTCACACCCATCATGCTCTTCTGATCCTTCAACATAATATATCACTGACCTTCTCACCCGCACACACCTTGATGCTGCAAAGCCAGTAACAGACCCACGTTCACCGTCAGTCCGCTCTCTTGCCATCAAGGAGAACCACATTCCTCTCCCACTGACTACCATATTGTTGTAGGAGCCCTCCAGTATCTTTCATTCATTCGGCTGGATATTTCTTTCTAGTTAATAAAGTTGCTTAGTTCATGCACTTGCCCACATCCAACCACTGCGCTGCTGTTAAGCGTACTACACGATATCTCAAACACACCTTCCACTTCGGCCTTTCTCTCATCAAAACTCCTCACCTCCTGTTATCTGCCTACTCTGATGCTGATTGGGCCGGCTCCCCAGATGACCGCTGCTCAACCAGTGGTTACTGTGTTTATCTTGGTCCTACCTTTATTTCTTGGAGCTCACACAAACAACCCACTATCGCCCTCTCTATCACAGAAGCTGAATACAAGGCCATAGCTACGGTGGCCTTTGAACTTAAGCGGATCAAATCGATATTATCAGAACTTCATCTTACCCCATCCTGTTCGCGCACTCTTTGGTGACTACATTGGCTCACTCTACCTTTCCATCAATCCAGTAGCCGCACAAAACATGTTGAAATTGACTACCATTTTGTCCGGGAACGTGTCGCTTGCAAGGCACTGGATGTCCGCTTCTTCCTCGCAGCTGATCAGCTGGCGGATATCTTCACCAAGCCGTTGTCTCTACCTCGGTTTCAGCCCCTTCAAGCCAAGCTCCACGTATTTTGTTGTGGGAGGTTGTTTTTTTTGGGGGGGTGCGCATTGGATCATACACCAAGTCAAACACGTGAAGGAAATCAAATTCAAAATACAAAGATAAATAAGTCAAATGTTTAGGGAGTTATCATATTCAAATGCCTACACTCGTGTATATATTTATACAAGTCAGATTGTACAAGTTGATCAATGAAATGAATACATTCTTACTCTCTGAACACTAACTCACCTGTTCATTATGAATACGACATGAAGCCCGTAGACATTTCTAAGGCCTGACCTTTCAGTGACAGTTTAATATTTTGCGTCCTCTTGCACAACTAGTTTCACAAAAGTTCGCGAACATCTTTAATGTCTCTGACCATCTATCTACCAGGCTTATAATACAAGAGCAATATTCATAGTTATGACACTGTGTCATCAACATTTTATTTAACCACAGTCCATCGCGTAAGCTGAATTACCCACCACAAGGATAATGCGACTTATGCTATCCTTATCAGAAGTCATTATGTCCCACACCAAACAAGTTAAGCCTTGTAGTTCAACTAATTAGCTCTGCGAGCCTGTCCATCCATTATCAACTGGCCTTCAGTTTTTCAATTAGTTTCAAGCGGTGCTTCAACATATTCTCAGTTATTGAGAGTAACATCAAAGCTATAGGACGTGACAGATTTCACAGATAACCAGAAGCAAGCATCAGAGATGCAAGTGCTAAAGCACCTAACAGGTTACGCTTTTGAAGTTGGTACCTTATAATATCAGCAGCATGCTTCTTTTTTTCTTCCTACACTTTTAATACTTAATAATATTGCAGCAAGGAATACCAAAAGAGGGTGCAACCCCGTTAAAGAGAAGCAGCTATTCCCTACAACTCTCAAGTTTGTCTAGAAAGGACCAAAGAGTTATCTGTAAATCCTATACAAGCATGGACTTCTTTTTGCAGGGTCTCCAGCTTGATCTGATCCCATTCTATGTCAATGTAACTTAAGCTGCATTACTCACTAGGGGGCTTGCAGAGGGGAAGCATAATGATTTATTATAGGGCCCATTCTTTAACAGCATAAGATTTAGAGCATATGCTGCTTTGAGACTAAGAAACAAAAATAAACCCCACTATGAAGCACAGCGACAACTTAAGAAACACATTGCAAAATTTATTATCACCAATACCATGGACAAACTTCAACTGCTTTTATTGCCCCTAATATCCTCTACAGTTAGCAGCAACTGCAATACAAAATAAAATTAATCAATCGAAAAGTGTTATGAGTTACCATCGCTAACGAAACCAAAGTATGAGACGGTCGTCCCAAAGTGAACAACACCAGTTTGAATCCACTCAACAGCAAAAACATCGGTAGCAGTAAGGCCACCCTGAAACCAACAAACATAAGATACCCTAAATACATCAGCAAGTAAATTCACAGATACAACAGCATATACAAATATATTCACTCACATAGTTTTTACAATATGTTTGTGAGAGTAAAGGGTCAGTATTACATGCTAAGAAAACTCAAACTTTTCTTTTATTCACGGGGGTTGGTGATTCCCTGAACATGGAGATTTAAAAGAATAAGCTAGAAACCCCTCTCAAGTAGGACCGAGCAAGATGACACAATCTCTTTTCCATTCATCCCATTCTAGCATCATATCGCCTACAGCCGACCCTCCACACCCCGTAACTCTCCCAACTTCTTTTGCTCCAAAACATATTTTCCAGGACTTGCCTCACGCCTGAACAAAGTACAGTGCTTGGGCTAGAACCACCACTGAATTCTGATTAACAGAACCCCGTGGGATGAGCTTGCTTCCAATCAAAAGATATAAACCGACTGCAAGTGTGAGGGATAAAGGTCCCAGACCGACCAAGAGTTCCTGGGAAAAGCACAGTAAGCACATGTTTTTCTTTGCATCACCGATCGCATCACTTGATCCAACCTCATCTGTTTCTAGACCTAGCAACTCAAATCTATCAGGTTCCCCGGACAGGCACAAAGTGATTAACTAATGCCCGAGTTGTAATTTGCCTCTTCTTACGATTTCTAATAATCGCCTGACGAAACCACCTTTAATGCGTGAGACGAACGTGAAATTTGTTTTGGATGTCAGCTGTCTACCACTAAGGAGGACCTCTCCCCATTGCTTGCCAGGTGGCAAACGGGAACGCAAAAGAACCTATCCGCCGTGCAAAAATGGCAACCTCTCACACCATAACCGTGCAATAACTCTGTTCCAAAACAAATCTCGTGCTTTCAACGGCAGAAAACAACTCAATGTCACAGGTACAAAAATGCTCATCGCCATATTTAACAAATATCTACACCTTTAACACCAATTCCACATGGTGTTAATAATGAAGCTTGTTTCTACTTTGCCCTAGCACATCAGGATGTATGATATAATACCACGCACGGAAGCAAAACGGTGTTACCTTCACTATAGCTATGGCAGCAGAAATTGGATCCCTAATTCCGAGTACAGTCCAGACCAAAGAATTGTCTGAACCAGCAGGTATAATACCGATTGGAACTGAGATTGCTTCTTTCTGATTGTCTCTACTAAGTAGGCCATTCAAAACCTGCACAACAAATAGAACCATGTTATTTGGCTCCTAGTAAGAAGAAATTACTCTTACAACGAACAGAAGTTGCTTCTCTGCCGGAGTTATCATTCCATAACGTTAATGCTTTTGTCTCTTACGTCCTATATATGTATCTGACGATAACAACAACATCAACGAGTGAGGAATGGATCATACCATTCGAGAGTATATCTTTTGCTTATATCCCTACTTGTTTACAGTAAAACACTAACCTTAAAGGTCTTAATCTACTATGTTGCATCCTTCTAATCCTCTGGATAAAGAATTTTCCTTTATATCTAAATGTAAAAGAGAGGAACTAACATTCATTCCATACCAGTTATTATTATGAACTACAAAAAATACATAGACATGTCATGTTATAAACAATTTATGGTTGACAGAAACAACATGAGTAACAAAAAATAAACTTTATTTACTTCAGTTACTGTCACCCTTCCCCATAGTACAAGTTTTGGGTCGGCGAATATTGAGTAGATATGCAACATAAAGCAACTAGATACAAGATTTCAAAAACACAAGAAGGATAGTCAAGTAGCAAATAACTAACCTCGTTAACTATTCCATCACCTCCGACACATATAATTCCTAAATAAAAAGTTCAATATCACAAATTAATAGACAGAATGTGACACAGATAATTAAAAACATGATTCGATCCAAATAAAAGACGCATGAAAAGCATTAAGGGTAAGTACCGTCAGGACATGTGCTGAAGTCAACACTAGATGCAAGACTTCTAGCATGGCCAGCAGATGTTGTTTTGACTACCTCCATCTTAAAGCCTGCAAGCTGCATAGTTTCTAATAGTCAAATAGAAATTCTATTTTTTATTTTCTTTTCCTATTTTCTTTTTTTAGTGAGTTAATGGTCAAATACAAGTACACACAAATAAGATGAAGCTCTGGCTAGGCTCATTTTCTTCCAAAGTGAGGTTAGTACAGTGAATACAGTAATTATAGATATTTTCAAAACAAATTATTCAAGAGTAAACCAATTTCGCTAGAAGCATTTGTTATCAACGCATCTCAATCAACGCCACATATGTGTTTCAGAATTGCAATGATATCCCACAAAGTATTGGAAATTTGAGGCATGGGACTAAACGGATTCCTAAAATTCCGGCAAGCCCCATTGCACCAGGATTACTTTTGTCATACTCTCCGAAAGACGATCATCTGAAGAAGTAGCATTGACCTCCCTCCCTCCCTCCCTGCCTCCCTCTCATATATCAATCCAATCTAACCAGCACAACGCCCTATTCGTATCTGGTTTTTCCCCAGCTCCAAGCCCCCGACAACCAAACAATAGCAACATACTAGGAGACCCACCATTTTAGCTTACCATTGACCATAACAATTACTGCCCAGTAACCCCCTTGTTCCTGTCGTCAGCACAACCAGCACATTCTCAATGGTTCTTTATTGGGTTAATGACAATACTTTTCCTCAAAGTATACACGCTTTGCATCCAAGTCCGCATAATATCAAGTTCAACTTGTAGTCCCTCTTAACTGTAGCTTTTGTTTCAAAATGGTCCATATACTAACTTCCGTACAAAAAGTCCCGTCAAGTTATCATGTGCAAGGCCAACGCCTTTTCTCTGACCAAAATAGAGGGTAGAATCGTAATTCCAAATTATTCAATTAGGGGGAGAAAACACAAATGTAGATGTGGGCGAACATCTTCACTCCCTTCTCAAGATTATGTCAACCTCGACAGACCATTGCTACCAATATAAATCCACCCACCTACCCAGATTTTTTACCTCTCTCTCTCTAGAACACCACCATTACCCTCGCCACTAAATAACGACCACCCCCCATATTTGCCAGCCAAAAATTATGGTTTCTCCACCACCACATCACTGTAACTCCAACCCAATTCCACCACCGCAGCTCCACTTGACCACAACCATGGTCAACCCTCAAATATCCAGAAAAACCCCAAAGTTCGAATCAGGTCTTAATTCCCTTATTCTCGGTAGCATTTAAGACGCAAAGTGATTCGTTAGCGCACCCTGGAACTTCATCTCTATAATTTACCACAACATCAACAAAAATCCGGCATAGGCAACCACTACTACATCTGCCATTCTAGACCAAAAAGTTGACGAAAATCCGTCGTAACCCTGAATCCCGGTCTCAATGATGTTGCCGGAAGTCTGCATTTCCAGGTTTGGTGATGCACTTCAAAAGATAGGTGCTGACAGCCGTCAGCGGCACAAATACTCTTGATGTGTGTTGCATGGTGGGGGTTTAAAGATGACGGTGGTGGTGGTTGAGGTGGGTCGGATCTTTGGTTGGATAGTGAACTAATGTGGAGATGGCAGAGCGAGGAAACTGCTGGTGGTGCTGCATTTAAAAATTGAAAAGAGAGAAAATAACTCCCAAATTGAAAAGAATGACGTAAGTACATACTATAAGTTTTTGACAACTATGCCCTTGATTTTAGTCACATGCACTGCACATGACTACTTAACAGTAACTTTTGTACAGAAATTAGTAGTTGGACCACTTAGCAACAAAATGACAATTGCAGGGCCTCATGACTCGAATTTGATATCATGCAGACTTTTGTCATGAACCCAACTTTATTCGATACCCCAGTTTTCAAATCGAGCTAATATATCTATAACGTGTAAAACAAGGCGAGAAATTGATCCAGAAAGAGATCCACTGAGAGAGAGAGAGGGGGGAGAGAGAGAGAGAGAGAGCCATCACTATCGGCAATTCAGTCGTCACGTATTCTAATACCATACATACATATAAGAAATTCTCCCCAACCGTGACACATTATGCCATTGCCATTCAAGTTAGCGAAGAGGTTGTTGGACCACTAATGGTTCTGTGGGTGAAGTGGGGATGGGTTATTCCTGTTTTCATTCAGGCTTGGCAGGCCGAACAAGAATGAGAATAGATCGGAAAGGGAAGAAAACAGAGAGAGAAAGGACAGGGGAAGAACAAAAGTTAGTGCTGGGTCACTGAGATGTTGATGTGATGCTATCTTATGACTTGTATGTGCAGCTTGAAAAAAAATCTTTTTATCTTCTTACGCTAAAGCTTTACCGGTTGCATATTAAGCAGCATGCTACGCCAATTCATAGTTTGTTTCAGGACAAGGCAGCGTCAATCATGTTAGATAACTTTCATAAGCTTGAGACAGTGTCAATATCAATAATTATTTTAGTGCAGAAGCCCTTGATCTTGAACTCTGACAGTACAAGAACTGAAAGTCAACAGGGGAAGCCCATTACCCATTTTCACCCCCCATCAATCACCCCAAATGCCTCCTTCGTATCTCCGTCTCTTTCCTCTTGACTCGCATCCCCTTCAAACAACTCACTGAACTTGTCGAAATCGGTCAATCTATCGCCGTTGTGTTGGGATGACAACAAAGCAAAGATGGAGAACTGACCTTTAATGGTCAAGGATTGGCGTGGCTTGAACCGGCTGTCACCTGGTTACCGTTGCGGTGGACGGTGGGCAGCACAATGGACGATTGGCGGTGGACGGTGGGGCTGGACAGTGGGCAGGTGGTCTGAGGAGGGGATGAAAGCGCAGGGAAGGGAGCAGCGAAGAGGTGAAAGGGTGGGCTGAGCGGCGGAAGCAGAGGGAAGAGAGAGAAGAAGAGAAAGAGGAGTGGCTGAATGAGCAGGGTTTTTCTTGTGAGTACTTATATCCCAAGATTGACAGCTGTGATTAAACAATGGAATCAGATATATATATAGGGTTAGGATATATATAACTACATGTGGGCGGGTATGGGCGGGCCGGACACCGGGGCAATTTAGAGTAAATACCAAATCCGACCCGTACCCACTACGGGTCAAAACTTTAAATACCATACCCGCTCCATAACCCGATCAAAGTCACAAAAAAAAACCGCTCCCATTGGATTGGGATGGGGCAGATATATGGTGGGTGCGGATCAAATTGCCATCCCTACAAGCAAGGGCCCGGAGTTCGGTTGGGAGCAGGACATCGAAATACCCAAGAAAAAGACCGAGGGTAGCAAAATCCCTATATGTAATATGGGTGAATATGGCACATGAATTCTACAAGGCATGTAGATCAAACAAACAAAGTCAACGCACCTTGAATACTGGTTCAGCCATGCAATGGAAAACTTTACTCGAACGCCCACGACCAGACCGTGGATTTAATATCACGAGCATTCTAGGTGGACTTTTACATTTAATTTGTGATTCGGGAGGAAAGTCAGTGACTATTGAATCTGAAGCCTGCTTCTTTGAAGAAGCCAAAGGATGAGGTAGACAGTTCACAAAACATTGCTGATCTGCGAATCCGCTAACCCATTGCACTGCTTCTTCTGAAGTAGGAGCTAAGAAGCGGTAGTCCTTTCGGCTTCTCACAGGTTTTACAAAGCAAGAAAGACCGCAAGAACCCCTTTTTACAGGATATGAATGTACAGTGAAGTGCCTCAAACCAACATTGTATGATACCTGCAAAGTCATGGAAGATTACATATCAGATTCAATGCCCATTTGTGAAGTCCAGAGAAAGTTCAGGTAGATAATCAATCTAAGAGAACTTACAGAAATCACATCATCAAGACACAGCATATGAGAACCCCAAAACAATGCCTTGCTTGTCAGTTTAGCATCAATAGCATTCTGATCTTTAATCTCAGTTGAAGATTCAGAGCTACTTTTATTCTTCTTTCTCTTATCCAAAAAAAGCTTTCCAGAAAAGACTTCATAGCCCAACAAATCTGATTTCTCATCTCCAATATCAATCCTATGCTCCTCCCTCTTTGTTTTTGTAGGGTCATCACTGCTGGCAGTGATATCGCCACGTCTTGACGTCTTCACCTTGCAACGCTTTTCAGGAAAGACAATGGGAGAAGAGTGTTGTCCAGTTGTTATCTGAGAACAGAGCCCAAGGCGACGAAGAGACTGCTGAGATGTCAGTCTCAAAGAGTTATTCTTTGAAAGATTTCCACTCTTCTGCATGTCGTTAACGGCAGAAAAACAGAGAGATCAAACCACAAAGAATAGACGGCAATAGAGATGTCGCATGAGATCTAGGGAGTGATCAACAAAATCCAAGACAAGCCCGGACATGATATGTGGGCCTGCGCATGAACAATTGACAACAAGACCAACCGAAGGAGATTAGCCTGCATATTAAACTTCTGAGATGCTATCAAAATCATCGCTATCAGAACTATAAGTCAATAGCATGTACAGCAAACTGAAAATCAGGGCAAGCACTTGACCACAAATTAGTAACCCATTGCTGGCGGATACGGATGCCGTATATCCCGGCAGAAATTAACTATAGTCCTACAGTCTCTATTTCCTGCACTCATACCCCACCCAACCGGGCTGGGTAAAACAACGGGTAGTCTCATACTTTTTACTTTCTGTTTTATCTTTGATACGGTAGTTGTGAAAAAGAATGAGGCTAGTTGAAATAAGATCCCATTCAAGAAAAACCTTGAATATTTGTAGTTTAAACAGAAAAACAGCAAAATCCCACATACTCTAATCTTTAACTTCGGGAAACAACAAAATTTTTTTATGGATTATGGGAACTAACAACTACAAGCAGAGATCTAACTCTTCTACATCACTAAGAAATCAATATGTACGTATACATTTATGAAGGAAATGAAGCGTGAAGTTGATACTTGAATAAATAAGGCTTACCTGTACAGTTTTGTTTTAGTATTTTTTCATATTCAACAAATGTAACTGGTAGAGAAAGAGCATCAAGAAACAACACATGGATAATAAGAGGAACTTGGTATGTAGACAAGTCCATTTCACAATTTTCCCGAACTTGGTTCAAAAACTTGACAAATGATTATCAGGCCTCTAAGATTCAACTCTGTCGAGGTTATCATTTCCCAATTTCTTGGTTATCATGCTGCAAGTACAAAAATCAAGCAACTTGGCATATTACATAAACTAGTTTAGAGCCCATAGTGCTGGCATAAGGACTGACTTGCTTGCAAGACAAAGCGGCTGGTGAAACCCTTGGGTTATCATGCTGCTTGATTGATATGTGGAATCCCGTCATAACCACCGCCATCTACCATGGGGACCATCCCCGAAATCAGACGAGCCTCTCATGGCAATGCTTTTCTCAACAAGGGAAATGCTGAATTATAGGTTATTTATCGTCAAAAATTGCTTGAGTGTCGTCAGTTTAGTTATATGTCAGTTATTGATTTAGAAATCCTTCTCCAAGTAGGAAAGGTCTTTGCTCTTAACTAAAGAAGCAAGCATTGGTAAGTGGTAGATAGGGCGAAACTCCCTCTTGTGCTTACCACGAGCAAACCGTGAATGGCACAACTTATGCAGAATACACAAGTAACATAAACCTCCACCCGCAAGTATGAGAATCAAGCTACTCGGCATATTAGACAAACTAGTTTAGGGCCCACGGTGCTTGCATAAAGACTGACTTGCTTGCAAGACAAAGCGGCTGGTCAAAACAGAAAGTGTGAATCGGGTGATACAACTGAGGTTCATTGCAAGCTTATTGTTTTGTTTCATCTTCTTTGTTAACTAACCGAAGTTACACACAAATAAATGCTAGCTGGCTAGATTTCAGTTCAACGCATACGACTTACGGCTATCTGTTTCTATCTACTTATTAACTATGTTCACCTTTTCTCAGACGATATATGATCAAGCATCAGTACAATAAGGTCCGAAAAGTCTCGAACATAGTAAATAGTAAGGAAAGCATCATATTTCCTTTATCACGCTGAAGATACACTTGAAGCTCCAACTTGATGAATACTATGTCAAAAGGATGGTTCTCTCTCTCTTCCCTCTCTCTCTCTCTCTCTTCCCCCTCTCACAGCAACATGGGACAGCACCCCTGCTGTAACCATGGTTACAGCAGGAGATCCTGATCCGTCAAAAGGGCGATGAATAAGATGACATAGGAACGCGCAAAAAATGGTAAACTGAGTAAATATATCGAAAGGAAATAGGAAAATTGAGAAGGTAATAACTACCTTTGGGGAATTATATGAGCCTGGAAGGTGTAGAGATGATCAAGGCGGCGGTGAAATCAAACATTTAGACCGTGTGGATCCAAAAGTCAACAAAATCTCTTACAGGGGGCGCAGTAGCAGATCCGGCAATATCAAGGGCTCGAAATGGGGATCATACAGCGTGAATCGATCGATGGCAGCTACTTGAAGGCGAGGCGAGTAAGTTAGGCGGCCTATCAGATATCTGCTTGATGAATGAAGATTTCGATGAAAGCCTCTGCTCTGCTCTGTTGTAGATTTAACGGAATGAGAAAATGGGGATTATGGGATCGGGACAAGTCTGAATTCTCCCCCTCTCTCGCTTTTGCGTTCAGCTGCTTGCAAAGACCTCGACCTCTGCTTAGCCTTCTCCTTTGTCTTTTCTCTCTCTCTCTCTCTCTCTCTCTACATCACTTTCTCTTTCTTCATTTCTCCTCCTTTCTTTTTTTTCCTCCCTTTCCTCTTGTGTGTTTTTCACAATTGCAATAAATCTTTTCATTGTTCTAATTTAAGCTGCTCTCTGTCCTTTTTTTTTTTTTTTGGGTTTAAACAGGAAAATTTTTATATTAGATGTAGATAATTTTCACGGTTACAAGGGTACTCAGACTACTATCCATGAAAATAAGATAAGAGAGTTACGTCAAAATAAATACAACCAAATTGAACTACGAAGTACTTTTATAAAAAAACACACAAATATTTACATAGCAAGGAACGTCACTCTATGAAACAAAGTAGGAGGAGCAAATAAACAAAAGCAAGAGATGCTCCTCTGTGTATCATTTATCTGGACAACCGAGAGTGGCTGATATGAAGATGGTGAAAATCTTTGATTGCAAAACGAATATCCTCCATCAGACCAGCGTCTCTCTGTCCTTATGCAAGTAATTCTTATCTTTGACATGACACTGGTTTTTAAAAGATTATTATTATTATTATTATTATTCATGGCTCCAATTAATTTGAGTTTTAATCGACTCTTTTATCATTTGTATCCTTATGCAACATAGTTATCGTTCTTCACATTTGTTAAACTTTTCTATCCCTTAAAATGTATTAGGAACATATTATCTTAGCCATTAATTCTCCCAGAATAGATAACATTCAAAAATGGAAAGGATAACACATTTTATGTTTTTAAACGGCTGTGTTGACCATCCTTCCTCTTCTCTTATATTTGTAATCTCGTGGTATTAGGAAGTCTCAAGCGTCCTTAAGAATGTGTTTGAATAAATAATTTCAAAGTAACTTACATTTCAAAATTCATTTATTTTAAATTCGTTGATTTAGTTGCAGATTTAGTGTTTAGACGATTTTATAGAAGCGAATATTTTATATGTGGATTTATATTTGGCAATTTGTATCTAAATAATTTGATAGCGTAGGCGTACAAATTAGTGAGATATAGTCTCATTTTTTTATGGAAAGAGTTAGCTAATATTATGGAAAGATAAAAGAGTCATTTCTCCTAATCTACAGCTATATTTGTGAAAGAGATTTGGCAAAAAACTAATTTTGATTAGTCATTTCTAGAGGGTGAGCACGGTTCGATTTAGTTCGTTTAGAGGTCAAATCTCAGACCAAGTCATTACCCCTCAGTTTGAAAAATGTTAAGCCAAAACAAACCAAACAATATCAGTTTGGACGGTTTGATTTAGTCAGTTTAAACGGTTCAGTTAGGTCGGTTTGGATCGGCTCTTGTCTATTTTAAAAAGTTATCCCTCTGTGCACCTACTAATGGATCCAAATATTAATCAAATTAAAGTTATAGTTTTTTTTTTCTAAATTGTACATAACTATACTCCCAATCACTTTCACCGCCCTCATCTATAGATTCGGATTAATAAAGTAGAATAGATTGAATCAAAACATCTATTCTTCCTTTTAATTGAATTGAGCCTTTATCTTGGGCTTGGTACATCGCCTCTTTTCTGACCTCCTAGGGAGCCTTTATCTTGGGCTTGGTACAACTAAAAACTTTAAGCGACTGAATTTTTACTGAAAAATAAGTCAACCTATTTGGTAAATTAAAAGCAGATGTCTGAAAATTGTTTATTTATAAATTTCTCTATTTTACAAAAAATATGCATTTGTTTATGTAATTTATAATTTTTTGATTGGGACTAAAAAC
Organism: Escallonia herrerae; assembly: GCA_033070095.1. Lineage (NCBI taxonomy): Eukaryota > Viridiplantae > Streptophyta > Magnoliopsida > Escalloniales > Escalloniaceae > Escallonia > Escallonia herrerae. The sequence goes on along the minus strand of JAVXUP010001006.1, from coordinate 233,252 downwards.
GTGTTGGTGGTGGTGGTGTCATGGACGACTGAACAATAGTATTAGTGGTGGTGGTGGCGGCGCCAGTGATAAAAAGGTGTCAATGGTGGCATAATAAAGTGTGAAGACGTGGTGTTAATAATTGTGATGATAGCGATAGGCGGCGTCATGGCGGTCAGTGGTTGTAGTGTGATGGATTTTTAGATGATTTTGACAGAAATGGACATGATAATAACATCGACAATATGGTGGAGGAGGCGGTGTCCTTGTAGTGGTGTCGGTGGTGGTGGTGGTGATAGTGGCTAGATCGTGGTAATTGTGGTGGTGGTAGAAAAAGGAAATAATGGTTGTGGTGGTGGTTATATTGTGGTGGAGGCGGTGTTACCAGTAAATTAATTGAGGCGGTATCGTGGTAGTAATTATTTTTTTAATATGAAAATATGTTAAATAACTTTTAACCATGTTACTTAGAATTAAGTGATCCGCATTAAGTAAGTCCAACCTGACTTAAAATTTCTTCTACGTTTGGTAGGAATTAATTTTTTAAGTAATAGAAGATTTAACGTTATCAAACGCACTTAATTGAAATTATTGAAAACTTTAAGTTTTAAATACTTAATTGTGTTATCAAACTCTCCCATACATACATATATATATATATATATATATATATATATATATGGGAGAGTTGATCCCTTGCTAACGCAGATAACTTGAGTTAAATTGTCAGTGTCATATGGTCGTCCATCCATCAAGAATGAACAGACCAATTCTAATTAATACAAAAAAAAATTGTCGTTCATTACATTATGTAACAGATGGTTCATTTTATCGAAATGCCCCTTCAACCCCATCATTTAGTGGAATAGTGTCCGTCTGTTACATTATGTAGCAGACGACGGGGCAAAGTTTACAGGTTCAAATTGTCCTCGTCCACTACACTTGCCTCCATATTCAACTCATGCCCTTAAAGATGCAAGCTCGAAACTAGCCCTTGACCCTCCAAGTTCCACTTAAGCAAGGTAAGTTTGTTATCTCAATAGTTTATTGGCGTACGTGTCTTGATTTGAAAAAAATTGTGGGGAACATGGTTGTCATGTTTAACAAAGTTTATGAGATTATCTTTGTTATTTGTGGCATGTCTAAATCATAATTTAGAAATTAGAACATGTTATCAATTTTTTGTGCCTAAAAAATGTTACAATATAAAAACTAAAACACACGTATATATATATATATATATATATATATATATATATATATATATATATATATATATATGTGTGTGTGTGTGTGTGTGTATGTATATATATATATATACACATGTGTGAAACAAGACTATGAACAAATATATATATATATATACATATATATATATATATATATATATATATATATATATATATGTTCATAGTCTTGTTTCACATTATCTGATCTTGGAGCAAGCTCGAAGACCCTATTAAATGCTAGTGACCCTTATCTAAGGCGAACATATCGAATATTGGAAGAAATCGATATATATATATATATATATATATATATATATATATATATATATATATATATATATATATATATAAGTTCATAGTCTTGTTTCACATTATCTGATTTTGGAGCAAGCTCAAAGACCCTATTAAATGCTAATGACCCTTATCTAAGGTGAACATATCGAATATTGGAAGAAATCGAAGAATGTTTTTTCGAGCGTATTTGTTGAGAGTTGATTTTGGCATTAGAGTCAAGATAACTAGAACAAGTACCATAACAAGCAAGCATGCTCACGATTATATGACCGTCAAAAGAGTAGACTATCATCCCAAAATGGCAAACATGTCGGTGATGATAAAGTGGTACTTGCACCTAGAAGACGGGACTGCTTTGCACTCATAAATTATAAGATCAAGATGTTTGTAAGTTATAAAACTGAACATGATCGTTGGTTATTATTAGCTTGGAATTGCCGCACAATCACCCCTAAGTAATGCCTTTAAATGTGAGTCAAATGTCTCAACACAAGAAGATGAGCAGTATTGCATGGAGCTTGATTCATACAACAACTGTAGCATAGATAGGACCAACTGACATTGTTAATGTTCTAACTGAACAGGCTGGGAGACTTCAAATTTTGAATTTCAATGTGACAGACGTGTCTGCACTCAAAGACGAGAATCATTTGACGTCGGTGATGCTCAAGCAATAATGAGCCTATTGAAATGGATGCAAGTGGAGGACCCATAGTTTACATATAACTTTAGTCTTAACGACGAGCACCGAGCTACGACAATTGTTTAGATTAACGGGCGTTCTAGACATGCTTATCAAAATTTTAGAGATTTTGTGGCTTTTGACACCACCTACCATACTAATAAGTATTCGATGCCTTTCGCTCCTTTAATAGGTGTGGACACCCCATTTTTGTAGTTATTCTTAATTAAAATAAACATTGGACTTCATTATTAATTAGAGTTTAATACTAAGCTTAGGCGTGTAACTTAATTAATTTAATTTGCTCCAGTCCAGTTGTCAAGGTCATGAGTCAAATTGTCAAGTCCATTTGTCTAGTTCAATTATTCGATCCAGTCTAGTGGTCCATCAGTTTAGTTGTCCAGTTCACTTGTTCAGTCCAATTATGTCAGTCCAGTCCATGTTTATGTGCAGTAAAGAATTATAGGAGAATTATACTTGATGCAAAGGATTAAATCAATCGTTATGTGATTTATGATGACAAATGCCGAATCTGATACATCCCATCTAGAAGACCAAAGATAAATACCGGATTAATGTCATATAATATCTCGAACTTCAAAGAAGTTATTATAAAATTATGGGGTCAAATAATGTCTCGAAATTCAGAAGAAAAAAAATCATTACAAAATATGGGATGAAGGTTGACTTTTATCTATTTGTGATTTTTATCTAATATTTTATCTTATCATCAGATTACATATTGATATGGCCATCTTTATCATTTTTGCCACCCTAGAGCTTTATAAATAGGCCTTTTGGCCTAAAATTTTTAGGAATCAGAGTTTTAATCTCAGGTTTTTCTCCCTAAAGCTTTTTTACTGATTTTCTTGGAAGTGGTATATCATCTCTTAAGATAAATTAGCACTTCATAGTTCACTCCGAAAGAGTCTCAAGTCTCTTGCATTGCGGATCTCTCACTAAATGTCCCGAGTCCTGTAGACAAGCAGACTCGCGAGATTTACTTTACAGTTTTCTATTCTAGTTTAGTCTAGAATTATTTTTCCATTTCATGTAATCACATTTCCATTACAAAAATCATAAGAAAGAGTCTGAATTTCTTTGTTTGAGTCTTAGACCGATAAGTGGTCCAATTCAATTTAGTTTGAGTCTGGTCCAGTTAGGTTTAACCTAGTTTAGGATTCTTTACCTCTATAAAAGGGTCATTTTGCTGATTATAAGAGAAAAAAATAAACCTTAGGAGAAGGGCGGCTAGGTCAGAAATTTTGAATTCTCGTATTGAGTATACACCAAAACTTTGACCTACCATGATATGCTCATAAAGTACCCAGTTTAGGTGATTCAAGAGCCTAAATTGTGTTTTTTTCAAGAGATTCAAATTTATAAAAGAAAACAAATCCATTTGAGATCGTCTTGAGGCTTAAAATTGGGTTTTTCTAGTCGAGCAGATTCCCTTTCTAGGATTTTCCTTGTTATCTGACTCTAATCTGCTTATACGATGCCTGATTTAGGTGATTTGGAAATTTGAGTCAGGTAATTTTTTAAGAACTACAAATCTTTAGAAGAAATCAAATCAATTTAAGATCGTCTTGAGGTCCAAAATAACGTTTTTTTGAATAAGACAGATTTCCTTTGTAGGTTTTCAACTAGTCTTAACCTGCTCATGTAATATCCAATTTAGGCAATTCAAAAGCCTAAATTACGTATCTTTCGAGAGCTACAAATCTGTACAATGAGCCAAATATGTTTGAAATCATATTCAGGTCCGAAATAAGAATTTGCTTATCAGGCAGATTGTTATTCTTGGTTTTCGATGTCAAATCAATTCTCGGATCAAACAATTGGACAATCCGTACTAAAGTATGAATTCATATCCTTGTTTTCAATATTTTCATTTTAAATTAGAAGAGTCTAGATTGTTTACCCCTCCCAATGAACGGATCTTGATTAAAAATATAAAAATTAAATTCAAAGTCTTTCAATTCGTTTATAATTCTAGACCACTAGAAGAGTAATCAATCTAGAATTCTAAGTCCACTTGACTAAAATAAGTTAAGTCATCATAAGAGTTAAAGATAAAGATCTAGGTTATCTCCCATAGGGTTCGGCCGAATTACGATGATTTTGATTCCGTTTGTCTGCCCGAATACATAGGCCATTTGACCACAGTGTCGAATGCAACCATCAAAATAAAAACAAACCTAGGGTATGTTTTATGCATATTTATTTATTTTATGTGGAATGTGTTAAAAAGGTTAAAAAACCAATAGAAATAAAGTAGAGACCGAAAGTGTATGGCGGGTGTCTAACACATTCCTACCATATAACTTAGTCCCCCAACCACCCATTTCCCTATTTTCAATAGATTATTTGTCCTTTGGACATTTTTAGAGTTATTTATAGGTTTTTCTTATTTCCCTTTTCTTTCATTAAATAAGATGGTGACTCCTAAATCCCTTCTGAGGAATTTTTCTAAGGCAGTTCATTACAATAGTGATTCTGCTAGAGACTAAAAAACTAAGAGGACTAGACTTGAAAAGTTTCTATTGCTATTTGACCTTTTTAATATTTTCTTTGTGTAGTATAACATCTATAGTGTGAAATAACTGTGGTACTTGTGCTTTTATTTCTATGCCTCACACAGGAGCACATCTTACTTTAACCTACCCACTTGAGGGCAACGATTGAAACCTTTGAACCTCTTTGTTACAAGGCAAACTTTTGACTGTACCCTTAGCTTCGAGGCCTCATATTAAAGGGACCTCCTGATTTTTTGATATATTAAATGGCTTGTATATGTACCAATGATCGCCGATTATTAACTACCTGAGTTATAGGCCGGAGGTATATGGTACAGTCAAGTCGAAAGAGTGAACTTACACCAATGTTGAGAGAGAAAGCACACTCTCGGACCATTCAGTGCTTAATCCTTTTTTTTTAGAGAAAACCTATTTTGGCCTTTGGCATACTGGCACAAGAACTTTCCAATATTCTGTAAGCTGATTGGTAATCTCACAAAGGAAAAAAAGCCTCTGACTAACCAGCCGGTTCTTCGCTCTGACACAAGAACTTTCCAATATTCTGTAAGCTGATTGGACAATTAGTCAGTAGGTGCAGTACTTAAAAATTTCGCAGCTAGCTAGCTTATAGCCAAACCCTAAAACTACTGACCAATTGGCCGATTCATACACTGAGTGACCAGACGATTAGGTAGATGCCTCCCATCCCAAAAAGTATTTCCAAAACAAATCATAGCCCTACAGATTAACGTGCCGGTTCACTCACCAAGTGACCAGATGGTTAGTCAGAACCCTTCCTTCTCCAATTTTTTATTCAAAACAAACCCTAGACTTACTGACCAATCAGCTGGTTCATCTTCTGAGTGACCAGTTGGTTAGTCAGAACCCTTCCTCTTCCAAAATTTTTTTGAATCAAACCCTAGACCCACTGACCAACCAGCCGGTTAATCCACCAGGTTACTAGACAATTAGTCAGAAACTTTGATTATCCAGAATTCTCTAGCCTTCCAAACCTCAAAACAAACTGACCAATTGGCCGGTTAACTTTTAAGGTTACCAGAGAGTTAGTCAGAACCCTGACCTTCCCAAAAAAATTTAAATCCTAAACTCCCAACCCATTGACTAATCAGCTAGTTAACACCCAAGGTTACCAGACGGTTAGTTAGAACATTGACCTTCCCAAAATTTATTAGAATTTTAAACCTCCAAACCATTAACCGGTTAATCCATAAGGTTACAAGACGGTTAGCATCCCAAACTTCCCTAAAATTTTTCAAAGATCCAGTTGACTTGCAAGTTTAACCGGACAGTAGTACCCCACTTAACATTCTTATAGAATCCCAGAATCACCCACTGAACAATCGAACGGTTAACCCATAAGGTTGAGCGGCTAATTGATCAGTATACAATTCTTATACAGGTATAAATCAGTCAGCTTAATATGTTTATGCATCCCCCGATTGTGTGGTCCTAACTTTTTCATTAAGTCATATGCTATTTTCCCACTTTCTAGGGTAATAAAAAATTCAAAAGAAAAAAGGGTAGAAGAAATAAAAAGTGTTTATGTGCATCGTCAGATTGTGTCATCCTAATTTCTACATCGAGTCGTCCTTTCTTTTCTCTTAATTCCTAAGAGAAAGAGAGAGAACTCAAAGAAAATTTTAGGAAAAAAAAAGAGAAAAATTTCAACTCTTAGAAGTCTCTTTTAGGGTTTGATTCAGATAGACGTTGTATCTCTATTAAGTATCATGTTCATCCTAAGCAAGTTGAGAGCATAACAATTTTTAAAGTAAAATAGCATTGCCCGATCTCATACCGATTGGTTTCATATCATCAATCACTTCACGAACTTACAAAAAGGATGGTTTTGAATTTAAGCCTAGTAGTCTATCTCCTTGACATTTCTTTCTTGCACTTTGGGGCGATGATCACTGCCTTTGCGATCTTAAAAATCAAAATTTTAGTTTCTTTGAAACTGAGTGTCAAAAACCTAATGGAAGAATTTGGTTCGCAATTTAAACATTCAAGCGAGAATTTAAGAGAGTGCAAAGAAAAGGCTGTGACTTTCTTTGTTGCCAACCCCTTATCCCCCCAAAACAAGCCAATCCTCAAAGATAATAAATGTGTCATATTGAGGTCAAGACTTTCTCTTATTCTAAGCTCAGTTTCTCTCTCATAGCATGGACCATTTATCTTGAAAAGAAAAAACCCGCTAGACCAGAAAAACCTAAAAAAGCGGTGTAGGTAAAAGTAAGAGCAAAAAAGAAAAACCTCCAAAGAATGTAGGTTTGTAAGCATCTTCCTTAAAATGAGCATTCCCAGTGATTGTAGGCCATTGTTTGGCCACCGCATATCAGCCTGATTACCCTATATTAGATTTTTTTTTCATTTTGTCATGTTGTGCCTAAACAGTTTAGCCTTAATTTTCAAAAGCCTATATTTCTAACCTTGGGGCGTGTAGTCTCCTTCTGTGTGACTATGTCCCACATATTACTCTAAAGTCAACTCATCATAGAAAGGATTCCCACTCTTAAGAACTAAAGTCTTAAAGATAGATGAGGCATGAAATCGTGATGATCATTTGTTCGATCTCGAGAAAAAAATGTTAAACAAAATAAGAAGAAAAAAAAGAGAAACCAATAGGGATTGAAGAATGATTCTTGAAATTCAGCGTAGGGAAGTGCCATCTATTAAGTTTGAGAATAGATATTTAACAGACCGATTTGAACAACTTCCGACGTGATTCCCCCATTGGGGATACCTATGCAGCTTAGTCAACTTCTAGGCTCGGTCTCCACGGGCAAACACCAGAGGTTTTAATTTCATGTTTGGGTTCTTGAGCCTTATTACCATTAGTCTTTTAGGCCATATCTTGGCCTGCATTATGTCTCATATATAAAGTCCTCGAGGTTATGTTTGTTTGAGAGAGATAAATGTTATTTCACATTTTGATGAGGTTGAAAAATAATAAAAAAAGAATAATCAAAAAAGAATATAATGGTCCATGAACTTTTTGAGTTTGCTATATTATGGCATGATGTGTTCACCTTTCTATAGTTTGCTTGATGACCTTTCAACTCCTGATCTTCGGAGGTTGATGTGTTCATCTCCTTATGACTTGATGATGATCCACTGAATCACGACCTATCTGGCCTACCCTATTCTGAAAGACATTGTGATATATTTGCTGCTAGTTGAATGATACTATAAGAGGCCTTATGACTCTATTTCGTGCCTTTCAATCACACATTTGACAGTCATGTACTTTAGCTCAATCCGGTCATCATACATTTATCTTTTGGCTTATATGGGACAAGATCCCATTAACCTCAAAGCTTCTACAGTCTGCCACTGTACACATCAGCCTCATAGCTTATGCACCTACATCCCCACTATCCATCTTTTGGGCCCAACCTTTTTGTGGTAGCCCTGAGAATTCAAACTCGTGTGTTGAAGTTAATAACCAACTTTTTCTGTGAAGATAAAGGACATCTAATGATAATGAATTGAAATGATTTTCGATCAAAAAACTCTATTGATCTTCCTCTCTTTCGATAAAGATGAACAGAGTAGGTACCAATGCTTAAGATTATAATAATAAAATGATTTAAGAAAAAAATGATAGATCTTGAAGTGAATGGTAGATTTACCATATCAGGCAATCTAAATGATTTTTAACTTAAACACACTTTCAAACTGTGAAAGGATATTAGCTTCGTCATATGTTCTTCTATGTCAATGTCTTTAACGGGCTTTCCCATGTGACTTCCTTTACGTTTTAGTTTTACTAGGGTTAACTCTAGTTTCATTTTTGTCCAGGTTCTCCATGTGGGTCCGTCTTAAGTCGTCTTGTAAGCTGCACTATCGATATTTTTGTCCAGGGGCTCCTTATAAGTCATATTCCTTGGTAGTCATGATAGAGTGTCTTCCTCCAGTCTAGTACATGGTTAGTCTTGTCCATATGCATTTTGTCTTGGGGCTCCCGAAGAGCCCTTCTCATGACATGACAGTCAGGATAGTGTCAGTCTTTATGTCCTTCTTGTGTTCACCTAGGGCTTTCATTTGAGTCTCCTCTCTTGATAATCATGATATTGTCTATCTTTGTTTGTTCAATTTATTGCATGGTCAGCGTCATTTGCGTGCACTCAGTTTAAGGGGCTCACTAGCCCTTTTTCATGATAGTTTGGATAGTGTTTATCCAAACTGTCTTAATGACAGTCTTCACGTAAAAAAAGGGCTAGGGAGCCCCTATCATGATGTTGTCAGTTTACATGTAAAAACTGGACCTGACTCAAGCTAAAGTGGACTGAGCCACTTATCAGTCTTAGACTCAAACAAAGAAATGCAGATTCTTTTTTAAGATTTTTGTAATGGAAATGAAATATGATTATGGGAAAGGGAAAAATAATTCTAGACTAAACTAGAATAGAAAACTGTAAAGTATATCTCGCGAGTCTGCTTGTCTAGAGGACTCGGGAACACTTTGCAAAAGATTCATAATGCAAAAGACTTGAGACTTTTTCGAAGTGAAATATGAAGTGCTAATTTCTTTTAAGAGATGATGTTGTCGGTCTTCATCTACCTCATTGCATGGTCAGTTTTGTCTGCATGCACTTTTGTCGATGGGCTTCCTATGATTCCCTTTCACAACAGTCATGATAATGTCTGTCTTTGTTTGTTCGGTTTATGGCATGGTCAACATCGTCTCCATGCATTTTGTTTAAGGGGCTCCCTAGTCCAAACTTTTCATGACAGCTTGGATAGTGTCTATTTTGCGTGCTTTTTATCTTAATCCAGGGGCTTCATGTGTGTCTTATTCCCTAACTGTCATGAGGTTTCAGTCTTCATCTAGCTCATTGCATTGTCAGTTTTGTCTGCATTCACTTTGTTGAGGGGCTCCCTGAGATTCCTTTTTCACGATAGTCGTGACAATGTCTGTCTTTACTTGTTCGGTTTATGGCATGGTCAGCATTGTCTCCATATATTTTATTTAAAAGGCTTTGTAGTCCAAACTTTTCATGAAAGGTTGAATAATTTTCATTTTAAATGCGTTTTATCATAATCCTGGGGCTCCATGTGAGTCCCATTCCTCGACTGTCATAATGTTGTCAGTCTTCATCTAGCTTATTGAATGGTTAGTTTTGTCTGCATACACTTTTGTCTTGGGGCTCCATGTGATTTCCCTCTTACGACATGCGTGATAGAGTCTGTTCTTATCCAGTTCATTGCATGGCCAGTTTTGTCCACATGCATTTTTTTCTAGGGGATCCCTACCATTCCCCCTTCACGATAGTCATGATAGTGCATGTCTTCATCCAATCCATTGCATTATCAGTTTTGTCTGCGTGTATTTTGTCTAAGGGCTCCTTGTGACTCTTATGTCCTCACAATCATGGTAGCGTCTTTCTTTATTTGTTCAGTTTATTCCATGGCCAGCATCACCCGAACACATATTGGCTATGGGCTCCATGTGATTCCACTTTCATGACGTTTGTGGTAGCATCTCTCTTTTGGTTCATGATCATCATTGTCTACCTGTATTTTTGTCTAAGGGCATATTAGGATTCCCCTTCACGACAGTCATAACGTCTATCTTAGTTCCTCCTGTCCATTGCATGGTTAGCATCTTCTGCATGCATTTTTCTCTAAGGGCTCCCTCTAGTTCTCTTTTCACGATAGTCATCTTGTGGGTCATGGTCAGTATCATCTGCCTGTATTTTTGTCTAGGGGCTCCCTCTATTTCCTCTCAAGGTAGTCGTGGTAGTGTCTGTCTTTTGTAAACCCTGTTCTTCGTATGCTCAACATTGTTTGTACGCATTTTGTCTAGTTCTTCCCTGTGGTTCCCCTTTCACGACAGTTGTAATAATGTCTGTCTTTCTCTAGTTCATTGCCTGGTCCATTTTGTCTATGCGCATTTTGTCTAAGGGCTCCTTGCAATTTCCCTCTCTTGGCAGTCAGAATAGTGTCTATTTTTGTTCACACAGTAAATTACATTTGTTAGTTTCATCTACATGCGTTTCTTCTAGGGGCTCCTTTTGATTCCCTTCTACTGGCAGTCAGATAATGTCTACCCTTGTTTGCTTACTCTATTGTGCTGTGAATTCCTTCTATACGCATTTTGTTCTGGAGCTTCATGTGATTTCCTTTTCCCAACAGTCAAGGAGAGTTTCTTTACAAAGCATATATATATAATGCAAATTAAAAAGAAAAATAAATTAAAAAAATATGATTTTTGCTATGAGTTTCAGTCATGGTTATATCCTTCTTGACTCTAGGATAGGGTCAACATGTCTCTTCAGCCTTTTGCTATCATCTTCTCTCGCGATCCAGTTCGAACTACATTTGGCTTGATCATTTCCTAATGAGGGTAGATACGCAACCTTCATAGGGTGCAACCATTTTCCAGTCCAGGTCCATTCATAGTATGGGGAGTCATATACATTCCTTTTTTCTGATCTAGTTGAATGTCCGAAGGTTTTTAACCCCCATTGTAGGTCAGTACGTGAAAGCCACGTACATTCTTCTTGTCGAATCCAGTTCGAACTACATTTGGCTTGATCCTTTCTGGACGAGGGTATGTAGGCAACATTCAACAGGCGCATCCATCTACAAGTCTAGGTCTATGTCCGATGTATTTAACTCCCAATTAGGTCAAGTACAGGAAAGTCAGGTACATTCTCCATTTTCTAGTTCCGATCTATGTCTGAGGGTATTTAACCCTCAATTCAGATTGGTATGTGTAAGTTATGTACATTCTCCACTTTCTGGTCTAGGTTTATGTCCAAGGGTTAAACCCTACATTCAAGTCAGTGCGTAGAAGTCACGTACATTCTTTGTCTTTCATCCTAGTTTTAGGTTTGAGGGTATTCACCTTCAATTCAGGTCAATACATGAAAATTACCTACAGTCTTCTTTCTGGATCGAGTTTGAACTGCATTTAGCTTGATTCTTTCTGGATGAGGGTATGTAGGCAAGCATCGTAGGATGCAACCATTTTTTAGTCCAAGTCAATGATCAAGGGTATTAACCCTCAGTGCAGGATAAGTACTTGGAGGTTACGTTGTGGCTTCTTTTAAATTCTAGGTTCAGAATCCAAATCCATGTCTAAGGGTAGACATTCAGAATCCAGCTTAGCACGTAAATACTATGTACCATCCTTTGTCATGTCCCAGTCCAGTCTGGGTGCCAGCCTTCATCGAGATTCATATTTAGGGGTAGAAACCCTGAAGCTATGCTGGCATGTAGATCACGTTCCTTTCTCCGTCCAGCCCACGTTTAGTCTCAGTCCTAGTCTTGTTCCAAATTCATGATAGAGGGTGGAAATCCTCAATCTAGGTTGACACGCGGATATAACGTACCTTCCTCTGTCCAATCCATATCCAGTTCCAATCCCAGTCTCAGTCTGGGTCCATGTCTGAAGATACTTGAACCTTAGTCCAGGTTAGTATGTGGAGGTCACATACATTCTTCCTTTTAAATCCATTTCAAACTACATTTGGTTTTATCCCTTCTAGATGGGTATATGTAGGCAACCTTCGTACGGTGCATCCTTTGTATAGTTTAAGTCTATGTTTGAGGGTAAGATTCTTCAATCCAGGTTAGGATGCATCCTTCCTCTGCCGGTCATTGCCCAGTCCGACCCCCAGTCTCAATTCAGGTCTTTGTCCTAGGTATAAACCTTCATTTTAGGTTGGTACGCATACAATCCAGTTATACTCTGAGTCCCAATTATCGCCCAGTCTCGGTCCTAGTATAGTTCAAGTTTAATTCCCAGTTCCAATCCAGTCTCAGTCTAGTTACATATATTTTTGTGTACCCTTGTGTGTTTGTGTGCCGTGTATGCCTGCGTGATCCCTCTTTTCGTAAGTTTGTTTGTTTTGCCTACTTGTGTTTTTTGCGTGCTACCTAGCTCATTCTCCTAAGGCTCCTAAGGCATTTTTGTCCAGTATTTGTGTGCTTGCATGCTTGGCTATGCATGTTTGTTCCCCTAAACAAGGATCGGTTTTTTAGCAAGGTACGAAATGTATCGTCAAATATTCAATATGATTCCACAAGATCTAGACCACCGAATGAAAAAAAAAACTATTTTGAATTAAAGAATCGAAATCAAGAAGAAAAAGATCTCGCAGACCAAGAAAATCTGAGATACGATCTCTCAAACTAACAAAAAGATATTGAAGAAGAGATTTAAAAACGTTCTTGGTGGACAAAATGTGAATGAAAGATCCCACTGAATTGAATTGGGTCCATGAATCTAAGAAATAGTGAGAATTCTTGATCTCTCTTAATTCAAAAATTCAGGATTTGAATTACATCGATTCTTCCGAATTCCTAGAATTTTAGGCGGGATGGGAATTGTCATTCTTTCTACTTCTCGAGGTATAATGACAGACCTTTTTGAAATGAGAGAGAAATCCACCAGGGCAAAAATACAATAGATGCAAGATATAACAGAGGAGTAAATGCTTTCAAATTGTTTTACGATTCAATTTTTTAATTTGTTACTCAATTCACTGTTTTTTGTACATTGTAAGGCTAGTGCAAGATCCCGTGTTTTGTTTCCAGAAACAACATTTTCTTTGTATGAAATGAATTGATATGTTCAGCACTCAATGACCAATTACCTTCTGGTATTATTGGCTTCGACTTCGAGTGATATTTCAGAAATTTTCTTATATCTATGTGACCAACCACTTAGACACGTTTCTGGCTTTTTGCTTTTAGTCATAAATCCTCAGTGGGTCAAGACGACCAATCATCATTAATGTTGGCTTAGGCTTCTAGATATACTTTCCCCCTCATTCGAGCGACCAATCATCGTTATTGTTTGCTCCAGCTCTTAGGCAATGAGTTTTCCATATTCCTGGACGACCAATTATTTTTCTGATTGGTTCCGAGTTCTATGGATATGTCATTTTGGATAGACGACCAATCGTCGTTACTGTTGGCTATGGCTCTTAGGGCAGTGAGTTTTCCTATTTCCAGACGACCAATTGTTGTTACTGTTGACTTCAGCTTCTAAATATGTCCTTATGACTAAACGACCGATCATTATTACTATTGAATCCTACTTTTAGTCATAAGCATTCAGTGTGCCTAGACGAACCATCATCATTACTGTTGGCTTCAACTTCTATATACGTTTTTTTCCCGCATTCGCCTAAGCGACCAATTGTCATTACTGTTGGCTCCAACTCTTAGGTAGTGAGTTTTGTGTATTCCTAGATGTCCAATCGTTAATACTGTTAGCTCCAGCTTCTAAGGGGTACGTCCTTATGGCTAAGCCACCAATCATCGTTACTGTTGGCTCCGGCTCTTAGTTATAAGCATTTCGTGCATCTAGACGACCAATCGTTGTTATTGTTGACTCTGGCTCTTAAACATGATTTTCTAGTATCCTTAGACGGCTAATTGTTGTTATTATTAACTCCAGCTTTTAACGATGTACCCTTTGTTTGGTGACCAATTGTTATTATTGTTGGCTCCAGCTCCATACAAGGTTTAACTTACTCTCTCAACATCCTTAGACTACCAATCATTATTACTATTGGCTTTGGATTATGAGGATCTGCCCCTCACCTGGTGACCAATCGTTGTTAATGTTGGCTCCAGCTCCGGACAAGGTTCAATATCATTTTCCCTCCTAATATTGTTCAATCGTTGTTACCGTTGGCTCCATCTTTGAGCTATATATCATGTATCTTGACGAAATGTGTTGGTTTGATTCCTCCAAGGAGGATAAGTAGGAAGCATTGTAAAGTTCTGACCGCATATCTATGTCATGGTCCACGAATCTGTTTAGAGTTTTGTGGTCTTTTCGCATTTTACTACAAAAATGTTTTTTTTTGTTGATGTTTGCCTGCACATGAGCTCCCTCATCGAGGTCCTCTCTAGACACCCCATTTTTGTAGTCATTATTAATCAAAGTAAATGTTGGGCTTCATTATTAATTAGAATTTATTATTAAGCTTAGGTCTAGTAATATAACTTAATTAATTTAATTTGGTCCAGCCGTTCCAGCTGTCAAGGCCATAGTCCAATTGTCACGTCCTTTTGTCTAGTCCAAAATGGGTTCAATCTAGTGCAATTATGTCAGTCCAGTCCATGTCTAAGTGATTTAAGAAATTATTGGTGAACTATCCTTGATGTAAGGGATTAAATCGGTGATTGATGTGATTTTTAAATATCAATGCCAAATCTAGTACACCTCATCTAGAAGATCAGATATAAATATCGAATTAGGGTCACATAATGTCTCAAAATTAAAAAAAAAAATCATGTGATGACAAGCCAGTTTTTGACAAACTATCTTATCATCAGATTGCAGATTGATATAGCGATCTTTATCATTTGTGATGCCCCAGAGCTTTATAAATAAGCCCCATGACCTAAAATTTTCAATGATCAAAGTTTAATCTCAGCTTTTCTCCCTGAAGCTTTTATTCCATTTCTCTTGGAAGTGGTATACCATCTCTCAAGAGAAATTAGCCATTCATAGTTTACTCTGAAAGTGTCTCAAGTCTTTTGCATTGCTAATCCTTCACAGAACATTCTTAAGTCCTCTAGACAAGCAGTCTCGTGAGGTATACTTTACACTTTTCTAGTCTGGTTTAGTAGTCTAGAGTTATTTCCCCTTTCCCATGATCACATTTCATTTCCATTAAAAAAATCATAAAAAAGAGTCTTTATTTTTAGTTCGAGTCTAAGACCAATAAGTGGTGCAGCCTAATTTAGTTTGAGTCCAGCCAAATTAGCAGTTCAGTTCAGTTAGATTTAACCTAGGTTGGGACTCTTTACCTCTATAAAAAGGGTTATTTGGCCGATTTTTTTTTATAGAAAATGGGAAAACCCCTAAGAGAAGGGTGGCTAGGTCAGAAATTCGGATTCCCATATTGAGCATACACCCAAATGTTGACCCCATATTATCCTCATAAAATACCCGATTTAGGTTATTGAAAAGCCTAAATTGTGTATGTTTTCAAGAGCTATAACTTTACAGAAGAAGTCGAATCCATTTGAGATCATCTTCAAGTTGAAAATAGGGTTTTGTGCTTGGTCATATTCCCTTTCTAGGGTTTTCATTGTCTGACTCTAACCTGCTCATACGATGCATGATTTAGCTGATTAAGAGCCTAAATCGCGTAACTTTTGAAGATATACAACCTTGTGAAAAAAAGTCAAATCCATTTAAGATCGTATTCATATCCAAAATAACGTTTTTTAATTGGATAGATTTCTTTTCGAAGTTTTTTTTACTAGCCCCAACTTGCTCATGCAATGTCCAATTTAGGCGATTCGTAAGTCTAAATTGTGTATATTTTTTAGAGTTATAACTTTGTAGAAGGCACCAAATCTATTTGAGATCATATTCAGGTCTGAAATAACGATTTTCCCAATTGGGTAGATTGTTATTCTTGGTTTTTGATGTTAGATCAATTCTCGGATCAAACAATTGGACAATCTAGACCAAGGTTTGATTTCATATCCTTATTTTAGTATTTTTTGTTTTAGATTAGAAGAGTCTAGATTGTTTCCCTCTCCCCGCGACCATATCTCGATTAAAAATATAAAACTTAAATTCAAAGTCTTTCAATTTTATTTAGAATTTATTACCACTAGAAGAGAAGTCAATCTAGAATTCTAAGTCCATTTGATTAGAAGAAGTTGAGTCTTAATAAGAGTTAAAGAATGAGATCTAAGTCACCCCTGTAGGGTTTGGTCAAACTACGATGGTTTTGAATCCTATTTGTCCAACAGATATGTAGGTCATTTGACCCATGATGTCGAATTCAAACCAATAATATAGACACATGGTATGTTTTATGCATATTTACATGTGTTAAAAATGTCAAAAATCAATAGGTAGAGACTGACAGGGTATGGAGGATGCCTAATACCTTCCCACCATAGAACTTAGTCCCTGAACTCATTTCTCTATTTTCAATAGATTAGTTGCCCTTTGGACATTTTTAGTTTTTTATTATTTCTCTTTTGTCTAATTAAATAAGATGGCTACTCCTAAAATCCTTCCGGAATATTTTTCCAAGGCATTTCGCTATAACATGCATTAATCATTACTTTCACTCTATATTGTTTAGGTTCGATGAGAGTGAAAGTTCCTTTGTATGGTAGTTTCAGATGTGGCTGGAAGCAATGAACTAAAAAGCACCCAAAGTTGTCATCATCGATCAAGATTTAGCAATGAAGAATGTTATTGCTACCGTCTTCCCAGAAACTTTACATAACTTGTGCACTTATCACATAAGCAACAAATATCCTAATTGTCTACATCACATGTATGCAAAGTACCTTGACTTTAAAAAGGTGACAAATGCTTTAATAAGTCATTAACAATTGATAAATTTTAAAAAAGGTGGGAAAAACTTGTTGTTGAGGATTATTCATTGCAAGACAATGACAAGCTTCGATCGTTGTATGAGCTCAAAGAAAAATGATTTGATGTTTACACCAGAAGGTATTTTGTTGCAGGCCTGAGAATGATGAGGAGGAGTGAATCTACGAATGCCATCTTTGATCCTTATGTAGGTGCAGCTACAAACTTTAATAGTTTGTAATAAAGGCCCAAAAAGTAGTTGCAAAGATATTCATAAGAGAAAGGGCTGTGGTTTTTGCAAGTACATACAAACAAAGAAGAAAATTGCTTGATCTTGTTGGAGGTGAATGGTGTAAAAGTCCATACAAATGAGATGTTCAAACAATACCAAATAAAGTTATAGAAATCGGAGACGGATACAATATACACATGGTGGATGCAGCGAGTACACGTGAATACAAAGTTATTCCTTGACGAATGACCTTGTTCCTGAGAAAATGTGTAGATTGTATAGTGTCTACCATGGCACATAGATAGATATGGTATGGCGTGAAGTTTGAGGTCTCTGGTATGTTGTGTCGACACATTTTATGGTTTTTCACTCAAAAGAATATCAAGGAAATCCACTAGGAACTCGTCTTACCGCAGTGTACTAAGTTGCAAACACGTTACATGGTATCATTGGGTTTCTGGAGCAATCATATAATGATTTTGAAGAATCAAAGGCATCGCATTATGATCATCTCTTGTCGCGTTTGTCTGTAAAGGGTTCTTATAGAATGGCCAGATATAATTATCTTTACGATTTAGCCCTAGAGCAAGATCCCACGTCGACAAGTTTGAAGTACCTCCAGCTAGCAATGTGCGAGGACTAAGGTACCATTACTACATAAGAAGAAGGAGGAGGAGGAGGAGGCGGTTGAGAAAGATGACAATGTTATATTACCTTTTGATCTAATTATATTGTAAACGAAAGGTCGAAAAAGATCTATACGGATGAAGAGTTCTATTGAACAAGTAACTATACCTAAGAAGCTGAAAAAACATGCATTGTGCAACAAATTGACCAACCATGACAAGTGGAACCATTATAAGGCATTGGGGAATAAGTCTAGTGGGTTTGCAAGATGAAGAAGAAGATGAGTACGATGAAGAAGCCCACTTTTAGTCTATGTAGTCTTCTTTGTGTGAAGCCTAAGTGTTGGGAGTTATTGACCGTGTAATAATTTTTTTTGTATTATTAATCAATTTAGATGTAACAATACGTTATAATCAAACTTTCTTTTTTACTGTCTCAATTTCGATGTACTCTAACAATGGTCAATTTATGTTTTTTTTTTCTAAACTTGCTTTTTTTTTTCTTCTAAGTGTTGCAACTTGAGTGTATTGCTTTATCGTTCGCTACATTATGTAGCAGATAGAAGAGCAGAGTTAAAAGATTGACCATGCAAAATTTGCCTTTATTTTTTTTTTCCTAAGTGTTGGTAGCACTACTCTGTCGTTCGCTACATAATCTAAGCTACACAATGTCCGCTACATTATGTAGCGGATGACAGGACGACAAAGCAGTGCTACCAAGTCCCAACACTTAGAAAAAAAAATTAAGGCAAATTTTGCAAGGTCAATTTTTTAATTCTGCTCTCCCTTCTACTTCTTTTTGTAGTGGATGACAATTCAGCGCAACCAATGTACTGTTCTATCGTCCGCTACATGCGGGCGACTGAGGTATGAACTAAGTACTTAGAAAAAATAGCACTTTGCTCTGTATGCACTTGGAAAAAAATAGCATATTGTTTGTTGTCCACTACATAAACCTATTTTAACTACTTTCAAAGCAACCACAAATACACCATATTCTAAAAGCAATACTCAACCACAAATAAGCCTCATTCTCAACTCAATGCTCAACCACAAACACACCACATTTCAAATCAATACTAGAATCAAGTGCACAATAGTCAAAGAAAATGAAATGTTACATAAAAAAAATACTCAAATTAAATAAAAAAAACCTTTGGTTTTGCCAAAATACAGTATCCCTGACTTGTCTAGGTTTACAGTTTTGAATTTTTCAAGCTATCCTATATCAGTAATTTTTAAAATCATTTTGGCTCCATTTGTGCTTGTTAAGGCTCGCACAATGACAAACGAAGTCCACGTACATCAACACAGACGCACATCAATTCGATCCGTTAACTTGCATGGGCCTATGTGTCTTCACTCAGATATCGAGTGTGCTTGTTGCATGTGCTTTAGACCCTTTGAGTTTGAAGATAATGGCATGGAACAAATTTTGCGCAAAAAGAAAACAAATATATGATATGAGAGAAGAAGTATGAAATTAAACTAAGGAATGTATAAACGATGAAGACAAATACTATTCTCACCATAGCTCCCGAGGATCCACTGTAAAGGTCCTTAATTGACATGTACAGAGTATCGTTACGGAGATTGTCAATGATTGAGACCACCAAATTTGATGGCTGATAGCAAAGAAAAACCCAATGATTATGGTCATGGATAGGTAATAAGAAGACATCCGCCTCCTTGATAGTTCCTAGATCGCAACTATCAGTGAAAAGTTGCGTGATTGAGGAATCAGAAACATAGTTGCCTAATGCGGACTTCCTTGGGGCAACACACCACTTTTTCCCATTCTAGCTGTAGCAAAACCATCAAATGCGTATTGAACATAAACGCTATAGGATACACATCTCCCCAATCACGCTCTCTATAGATCAGAAGTTAGATGTATGCATTCATAAACGAATCATCCAACCAACAACCTAGTTACATGAAGGACATATCATCCTAATTCACTAGTAATCCAGATCCATGATGCAAAATTGAGAGTGGTGTTGGGGGGACTCACTAAACCACCATTAGTGAACATAATTATGATTTTCCAGCTTGTGCGGTATATATTCCTGAGTCGCTTCTTCTTGAGGTTGTTCGGGTACCCCAAAGCCCGACGATGGGACTTGCATTGCCTCTGAAACGGACAAGCTCTCTAAGTTCAATTCTTTTTAACTTGACTGTGGGTTCTTATGTAAGCCATCTCCCTAAGTAGCTTAAATGATGGCTAAGTCCACGCAGGCAGGGATCATTCGCTCCCTCGTTTACACCCAAAGGATGTCCCTATAGGAGATCACAAACTCCCTGCACCTGCACTTCAACATCCCAGCATGGACAAGGAGATCCCATCGCATCTACAAGATCTCTTCGCTCAGTCAACTTATGGAAGAATGCAAAGGTGGCATCAACCTACAACAAGAAAGATAATTTGTAACTGAAAATTTTGTATGATCATGCTTGAACAAAAGCAATGGAATTCAAATAGAAAACTTACGAGATCAAAAGCTACTGCGAGTGTGCCCTGCCATGATTCCCACAATCCAATCTTATCTTTTCACAGTTCCATGCAATCAATTTTTCCGAACATATGTGTCTATATGTTCCTGTTCTGTCTCATGACATGGGCATCTGCTAGCAACCCTTGCAGGTAATCGTACTGTCACATTGTGTGATCCACTTTTTGCCACTCCATAATATCTCAAAGGATCAATAGTGCGGTGCAACCCGAAGAGCACAGAAACAAATGAATCATCCACTCACCATTTCAATCTCTCATACGACACCTAACGCATTTGGCCTACAACCAACATGTCAAATTCTTCACAATAAAAGGTGAAGTTTTAACAGGGGTCTTCTCTTCTCAAATAGTGGCTTTCCTTCCAACTGTATTGCCTTGATGTAATGAAGGCCACGATTTTTGGGTTTTTGCCTAGGTTCGAGGCGCCCGACAATTAGGTGTTTATAAGACCATATCTAATAACAAAGATGATAAGGTGAAGTATAGTCAAAATTAATTGTGCAGTGACTAGTACAAATTTAAAAAATAAAAGAAAAGTGGCGATAAGATATACCAGTAACAACAAGAGACATGCACACATAACTTTACAGTCGGTCCTTAATGCTTTATGTAAAGCGCGATATAGGTCTGTAAGAGTGACTACACCCAATCATACTCGCCAACCTCGTCCATATTTCCCAACAGAGTCAAATACTTCACCTAAACAACGTTCTTAGTCGTTGTTGAAAATAGAATGGCCCCCTATCACATATAGAAAAGAAGCATTTGTGTGCAACCACATTGTAGCGAACCGCCTAAAAAAAAATCCTAGGCCCGGGAAAGGTCTAACATTAAGGTGTCGCTATCTTATTTAATTAAACACAAGAAAATAAGAAAAATCCAAGAATGACTAATAATGTTCAAAGGACTACTGATCTGTTGAAAGTAGAGAAATGGGTTCGAGGACTAAGTTATACAACGGGAAGGTGTTAGGCACCCGCCATACCCTTTCGGTCTCTACTTCATTTCTATTGATTTTTGGCATTTTTAACACATAAAATATGCAATAAACTAAAGGTCATATTGCGTAAAATACCCTTGTAGTTTGGGGTAGTTGCAAAGAGACCCCTCTGTTACAAAAATTGCAAGAAGACACCGGAAATTGCAAAAGTATTGCAACCGTAAAAAAAATCATTCAAACTAATGGCATGTGATGTTCACGCTCTTGAAGAATGTATTTGGTATAGATTAACTTAACAAATGACAAAAATGCCCTTTCTGTCTTCTTCCTTCCCCAAATCCTAAGCCCTAACCACCG
This sequence comes from Escallonia herrerae, assembly GCA_033070095.1. Taxonomy (NCBI): domain Eukaryota; kingdom Viridiplantae; phylum Streptophyta; class Magnoliopsida; order Escalloniales; family Escalloniaceae; genus Escallonia; species Escallonia herrerae. Next base: position 211,545 of record JAVXUP010001006.1, on the reverse strand, counting down.
CCACCACCTCAGTATGATCGCCGCCGTCGCAGCCATCTGCTCCCACAAATCGCGGTAGCCGCAACCCCCTCAAGCCCAAAACCTAGCCACCACCCTCATCAGGCCCCATCGACCACCACCACCCCCTCTTTCTGCCACTGCCCGTTTTTGTCACCACTGTCCAGCCCCGTCTACCTCAGAAACCATAGCCCTAACCACCCATATAGACCCCTATTCCGCCGTCGCTAGCCCTTTCATTAACCCAAGCCAAGTGGATTGCCCCCACCGGTGCCTTCCACCCACCACAAACTCCACGTCACCAACCATAAGCCTATTGCGCCGCCTCCATCATCTTGATTCACAAACCACAAGCCTAGATTTACAATTCAAAAACTAAACCTAGATCTATAATTCAAAAAACAAACCTAGATCTACAATTCAAAAACAAACCTAGATCTACAAAACCACAAGCCATCAACCTCCATCCACATGCGCCTACGTCGCCACCACCGATAGGCCATCACTGATGCCGTTCAAGGGTTTCGGCAGAGGATATCTCGCCTTGTGGATAATAGATCGACTTTATCGCTGCAGGAAGCTCACCAGGTAGCCGTGATTATCGCCGGGTGAGTTTTTGCAGCCGGCCTTAACTTCGATCTCTGCCACCAGAGGATTTCTAGTCAATTGATTTAGGGTTTTTTAGGGTTTTCTAATCACAGCCGACCTAATTGTAGATTTAGGTTTTTTTTTTGTAGAGGGAAATTTAGACATTTTATTGTCCTGTTACGGGAATCATTCGTTGCAAGACTTTTGCAATTTTCGGTGTCTTCTTGCAATTTTTGTAACATGAGGGGTCTTTTCACAACTACCCCAAACTACAGGGGTATTTTACGCAATTTTTCCTAAACTAAGCCCTAAATTTAATTCTATATATTGGCTTGAACTTGACATTAGGGATCGAATGACCTACGTATGTGGTCCGACTAACCTGAATCAAGACCATCGTAGTTCGACTCAGACCCTATGGGAAGCGACCTACACTTTGGTCTTAGACTTGAATTAAGAAATGAAAAGAAAGACTTTTTTTTGAGTTTGTACAATAAAAATATGATCGCGGACAGGGGAAACACTCTGGATTATGAATTTTAAAGTAGTATAAAAAGCGATAAATATACCTCGAGAATGCACTTGCCTAGAACAATTGGGATGCTTTGTGAAAGATCCACAATGCAAGTGACTCAAGACTATTTAGAAATGAATATGAAACGTTAAATTTCCTTATGAGATGATCTACCACTTCTTAGGAAGAAATGGTTTAAAAGCTCTAGAGAAAAAAAAGAAGCTTGTCCTTGAAAATGTAGTCCAAAGACCCCATTTATAGAGGTCTGGACGCCAGAAATGATAAAGATAATTATCCCAGCCTGTGATTGGTGTATCATGCATATGCTAGCATTGGCAAATCGTTAGTATTGACAAATCAAGCTTTTCCAATACTAGCACATGCATGATACATTATCTACGTATACATACACATCTATACATAATACGTAGTTACTAAACTGTCTTGGTCTCACCCATTGACCGCTCAACAGTCCTATTTTTCACGACACGTCAATATTTTTGGCCGAAGTTCAAAGCTACCGATCGGGTCAACATGAAGAAGTGCACCCTCAAGTCATGTGCTTTTTCTCTCTTTTTTGTTTTTACTTATCTTTTTTGCTAAATAACATACTTTTTTTCTTTGTTAAAAATAACTTACCTTCCTTCTTCTCTAATTATTTGGTGCTGCCTCGGCCTTCGCTCAAGGGTTGGCTTTTTCACGATACTTACCAACATGCAGCCATAATCTCCATGGAGTGCCATCTCGCGTCGCATGCCTCCGGCACGACGCTCATCTCTGCACAGTCATCGGCGTGCTGGTGCATCATCTCTGCATCACGTGCCCATGGCACAACGTATCTTCGTGACACCCGTCGCCGCACCTGATAACGTTTCAGCGTCATGTCCCCTCAGCATGACGAATTCTCAGCGACACTCGTTGCCGCGCCCGAGCACTGTCTCTGGGTCACCTACCCTGGGCACGACACCCATTTCCACGACAGTTGCCGCACTTATGCGCCTTTTCCATGTGCCTCGCACGACACTCATCCACAGCACCCCTACGCTCTCGCCATTAAGCATGCCTCCAGTACCTCACACATTTGCCATGCCCATTGCATCGCACCAATTATGTTATCACGCTTTCTGGTATCCTGTCATACCACCATGCCCCCGCATTGGTCCATCCTTAAGTTTCACCACACCATGTGCCCTTGCCTTGGTTGTGGAACATGCTTTGACCCACTTCTCGAGGTGTGTAGCATTCTGTGACCCCTCTGGGACAATTTCTCTACTAAGGAGCTCCAAATACTCTACCATGAGGAATCCTCTCCTGCCAGGTAAGCGAATCCTCCGAGATTTTACCTCGAAGTCTGATAGGCGACTCTCCAAGACTCTACCTTGGTGCACTGCGAGTGCTCCAGCACAAAGACTCACCCACTAGATATGCTCGCTCTCTAAGACACCATCTCGGCCACGGAGCTCTGAGTGCTCAAGCATGAAGACTCGTCTTCCGCTAGCTAGGCGATTCCTTCAGTACACTACCTCGGCCCGTCCGGTAGGCGATTCCTCTGGGACACAACCTTGGAACACTCTGAGTGCTCCGGCAGCAGGACTCACCCGCGAGATAAGCTTGCTATGAACGACCTCGGCCCGCGGGTAGGCGACTCCTTCGGGACACTACCTCGGCATATCGGGTTGGTGACTCCTCCAGGTCACTACCTTAAGTGCTCCGAGTGGTTTGGCACAAGGACTTACTTGTGGGATAGACGACTCATCCAGCACACTGTCTCCGTGATAGACGACTCATCCAGCACACTGTCTCCGTGATAGACGACTCATCCAACACACTGTCTCCGTGATAGTGTTTGTTTAACTAGTCTACATCCACCAACACTGGGGGCTTTTCATCGGCACCCCTAAGGACCATGGCCGTCGGTTCCCTTTGAGCAGGTCTCCAGAAGGCATCACATCTAATCTGCCTGGCAGTTGGTCGTCAGGCCTTCCCTATTGCTGCCAAGTCCTCTGTATCTCTAGACGCCTTGTGGAACTCTGCAAGGGCTTTAGATTGGTGGCTAGATCAAATGGTTCTTTGGTTACATCGGTGCTGTGTGGCCCAATCTTTCCAGACAGACAGAACGATACTGTGCGGGACATGCAGGGTGAATATGTAATATCTCGATCTTAGGTTTGAATTATTGGTAATTCCTAACAATTTTACTTAAATTTTTAGCGACAATTTTACAAGTAAGAATATTTGCGTCTTTAGCAACAATTGGCATGAGCAATGTGATTGTTAATTAATGAAAGCGAGGGAAGTACCTTGGAAAATTGTTATTAAATTAAGGTTTGGTATATAATTAATGTTATACAATATCTTTGTCTGGCTATTTCTTTTTAGATGACAGAGAGAGATCTTAGGAGGAAAAAGGTTGATAATTTAAACCGACAGAGAGTCTTTTATGGAGAAAAGATAGCAAAATTGGAAGGAAAAAAAACAGAAGAAGAAAAATCCAGCTTGTGTTAAATTGAAATTGAGAAAAAAAGGGGGTGAATTTTTAAAAGGGCTAATTACACCTATGTCCCTGAGGTTAGGGGTAATTACAGTCAAGGACACAAAGTTTCAAAATGTAACATTCCGTGACCAAATACTTTTAAAATGTATCACCTGTGTCCATCCGTCAGGGTTCCGTCCAAAAAGTACACTTTTTTTATGATGTCATCAATACGTATTTTTAAAATGACGATACTGCCCCTTGTACTGTATGTATATACTGAATATATTTAAAAATTTTAATTTAAGATTTCAAGGTTTAATTTAAAGATTAGGGTTTGAAAACCCTAAAATTATTGATTTGTTCCTTAGCAGTCTATTTCATCAATCTCAATCTGCAAATTTCTCACTGAAAAACCCTAACTTGCAAATTAGGGTTCTAATTCGCAATCTGCAAATTCTCATTTCAAAACCCTAATTCGCAAATTAGGTTTCAAAACCGTAATTAGCGAATTAGGGTTTCAAAACCCAATTCGCGAATTAGGGTTTCAAAACCCCAATTCGCAAGCTGCAAATTTCTCAGCGCCGGCAACCATCTCCACTTGCCCCACGCCGGCAGCTCCCTTGCGCCGTTACCTCCATCACTGTTGACTAACTTTGCGGCGACGGGGAAGGGGAAGGGGGAGGGTGGTCGCGGTGACGGGGAGGGGAAGGGGAAGGGTGGTCGCGGCGACGGGGAAAGCTAAGGGGGAGGGTGGTAGCGGCGACGGGAAAGGGGAAGGGGGAGGGTGGTAGCGGCGACGGGAAAGGGGAAGGGGAAGGGTGGTCGCGGCGAAGGGGAAGGGTGGTCGCTGTAACGGGGAAGGGAAATGGGAAGGGTGGTCGCGACGACCGGAAGGGGAAGGGGGAGGGTGGTGCGGTGACGGGGAATGTGAAGGGGAAGGGGGAGGGTGGTGCGGCAACGGGGAGGGGGAAGGCAGACGGGGAGACGGGGAAGGAAGGCAGACGGGGAGACGGGGAAGGCTAAGGGGGAGGTTGGTCGGGGGAGTATGAGAGATCAAATTGGGTTGGGGGGGATTAGGGGGGTTGGGTGAGGGGGTGGGGTGGGGGGTGTTAGAGCAAACATTAAATTGTTTTTTTTAAGATAAATTAATGGCATGTGAAAGAAAATAACATTTTAATTTAAGGGTAACAATGTCATTTTATCAAAACCGTTAGGTTTTTTAGGGTTCCGTTTGGTCAATGGACATAAGTGTAATTTGTCCAAACTATTGTCCTTGGCTGTAATTACCCCCAAACCTCAGGGATATAGGTGTAATTAGCCCTTTTTAAAAAGGAGAGAGAGAAAGAACAATGAAGAGATTAGGGGAGAGAGACCGGCCCTAATTCCTCCAACATCGATGCGGTCTCCGGTCAATCCCCTCCCTAATTTTAGGCTACACCTACGTTTGCCGGCCCCAATCCCCATAGTGTGGCCTTCACTGCTGCTGCCCTGTTCTGTCAAGTCCATTGCCGACGCCTTCGCGCCTCCACTAAAGGCACCGTCAACAGCCACTGCTAAGCAATTACTGCGGTCGGCCACCCATTTGGTCTCTAATGGTTGGTTGCGGCCGGCACCCCCACCCAAAGCACTGCCCAACGACAGAAGAAAGGGTGGCTAGGCTATTCGATTAAGGGATGCTAGAGGAATTCACAATGGCCACAGGCAGCAATTCCGGCGACAGGATGCCTGATAGATGAAGATGGCACCGGAGCACTGCCATAGAGATTCTACCTACTTTTATCAACCCAAAGAGGCCACGGTAACACGCAAATTCGACGAGTTGGCGACTGAATATTTCGGTGGTGGCACTATGTGATTTTGCAAAAATGAGTTTTGGCAGTGTGCTTGTGTTGATGGTGACTACGCAATAGTGGTTTAGCGATAATGCTTGTGGCGACAAGAATGGATTGAAGTGAGTGGTGAACATGTGACTCTTTGGTGGGTGTGCGTTATTTGGATGCTGAGCGGCTATGTGTGAATACTAGGTGTCGTGATTTGCGTGTGTATTTTTTAACGGTAGTGCTTACGGTGATTGTAGTTGGTTTGTATGTGTGCGATGGTGGGTGAACGGTGTGTGAGTTTGGACAGGTATAGGTGTGGTTGTTGTTGGACGTGTATGGGGATGTTGTGTGTCGTGATGGATGTGAGTGTGTGGTGTAAATGGTGTATGTGTTGTGTGTTTGTGGGTGGACAGGTGTGTCTAGTATGAGTGTGCGTGCATGTTTGTATGCTCGTAAATACTTATTGTGTATAATATGTGCATGCAAAATGTGTCTGTATGTATTATGCAACATAGTACAATATGATTGTGTGCGTAATGTGGAGTGTAGTATGGTGTTGATTTTGAGTGTGGTATCGTAGAGACAATATTGGTGGATTGGTTGTAGGGTTGTTGAAAGGTGGCGCCTATAATTGTAGATCAGTTGTAAAAGCTAACAGCCGGTATGTTGGGTTTTGGTAGTATTAACTCTGAAACGGGGTTCGGCAGTACGAGTTTGATTTGTAGTTAACAATTGTGATTTAATGATGGTGCTTGCGATGGTTGGACTGGGGCAGCCATGGTGGTGTGTATATGGCTGTGTGATTTGGGGTACGGTAGTGCGTATAATGTGTATTTGTGTGTGAAACAATGTGGGTGTAGTGTACAATGGGTGTATATGGTGTAGGTGTACCATGTACCATGTGCATGTATGTGTTTTGGACAAGGAAACACATAGGCTGTGAGAATAAAAATGGAGTGATTAGCGTGAGCTCTAAGGCTTTAAAGTTGACTGGTTACTATTGAGCATTAGGTTCATTTGTTGGATTAGTTAAATTGTGTTGGCTGAGAGAAGTTCAACAAATGTTGATGAAATGTCCGAGAGAGAAGAGATAGGCATGATGAGTTGGGACATGACATAGGACGGGCGTGTATAGGTTGAGCAGTTGAATGTGGCATTGAGTGGCTTGAAGACATGTTCAACGCAGATGTTGTGTCATGAACGACGAGGCCTTGGGTTATAATAAATCTGGGAACTTGGAGAAAAAAGAATGGCCTTGACAGTTCTTTTTGCCAGATGTAACAGCCTGATCGTTGCTCCAGAGATTTTGATGTGGAAATGTCTCGGTGTCATGTAAGTAACCCTTTGATTCAACTAATATTTTTATATATAAAGTATATGTTTATCTACTATTAAAAAGTGGTGTTTATTAGCTTTGACTGTTTTAAATACGTTTAACTGCTCTGACTCGATTTGCTAAAAAGCTTTTAGTAGTTTATTTCTTGTGAAGAATTAGACTAGCATGTAAATGATATTTTGTTTAGAAATTGAAATGAACCAAAATTTGAAATGTTTGGTACAAGTGAGATGTTTTGGAATTTGACGTTATTGTGAATATTGAACAACTTGAAAACTGTCGAAAGGGGTGTGAGGATGGTTTGACCATCAATTGATCAGTGGTTGTGTTTATGATGAACCAAAAAGTGATTTTGTTTATTCGATTGTTGTGCCCTATATCCATTGGGAGAAAGTTGGATTTCAGGCCCTGGTCAACGGGGCTAGTACGTTGATGCACAGTACTGTTGCTTGTAGTTCGCCCTTGCTTCCACATAATTATCTATCTCGAATAGAGGAGGGATTTCAGGCCCTACTCAGGGGGTTGCGTCCACATAATTATCTATCTAGAATAGAGGAGGGATTTCAGGCCCTACTTAGGGGGGCTCGTACGCTGACCGCAACATATCGTTTGAGCTGATGTTGGGATGAAATTGTTTGTCGTGAGGTGTTATGCTAATGATTTTATACCTCATTTTGTTCCATTTATTCTATGTCATTTATCAAATGATTATTTATGATTTTAGATTTTAAAATATTGCTAATATTTATTGTGAGTTATTTTCTGACATGCTATGGTCCACCTAGTTGAATCATTGATTACTTACTGAGCACGTGGAAGCTCATCCCTTACTTATCATTTCAGGTTTGAAAGTAAGGTGATGGGGATGAGCATAGGAAGGGACAATTTGGCGCGAAGCTATAGAGAACGCATTGAATGAGTCGCTAATATTTAAATAGTTAGTTTAGTTTTAGTTGTTGACAAATCGGAGTTATGAAGAGTTTAAGCATAATTGTTGTATTCACATACAAATATGAAAATGTAATTAAAGTTTGTAGAAGTTTTAATTTTCGCTGTAGTTCATATTGGTTTTAGCGAGTAAGGCCTGGCAGAACCCTTGGTTAGAGTCCAGTGGGCCTGCGGCCGGTCACGAGCCTAACTCATAAGCTTACCTATGGGTTCGGATCGTGACAAAATATGCTATCAAACAATCCATGGAGCACAGTTATCTGTGTCCCCCTTAGTGAGGTATCACTTCTAGGGAGCGCCTCGTGTCCTTTGATGATGTCATCATCTCAACTCCTGAAAATAGGGGGCATGAGAATTCATTTGGAGAACTCTTCAAGACTTCAGACTTTGTAACTTAGTTCAGTTTCTCACTCTAGAATTTCAGAGTTAGAGAATTCTATAGAGAGAAACTTAGAAGACCTTGACTCTGGACCTAAGCATTGAATTGTGACTGTTGTCGTGTATTCACTCAACGCCTTCGTCCTTGTAACACTGCCACTTCTCGGACTCTGTCAGGGAAGCCTTGATCTCTGCCTTTGTTCTATTCTTGCTCTGTCGCACATCAATATACTTGGCATCTAACTCAGATTGCATTCATTATGGCACCTCCACGTTTATGAAAAACCAACATCCTTGCCATCATTTTGGCGACTCTACTGGGGCTCGCAGTACAGTTCATCCGTTCTTTGACACACCCAACTTACCATGTCTCAGTAATGCAGGGCTACCAGAACTACTAGCCACAGCCCAGCCATCCTTGAGGAGCATCACCTCGAGGACTAAGAGAAGACTGGTGTCGTCTGACTCTAGGCTCCCTCAGGATAGACGAACCCAATGTTACCACGATCGTCAATGCTGTTGTCTAGCACCTTGCTACTACCATCACCGACCTCCAAGACTCTGAATCATCTCTCATGGCCATTGGAAATACAAAAATCAATCCAAATATTCACTTCACAGTCACCAACCATTCAAGGCCTCTGAGCTCCCCATGTTGTGCCCGCTATTCACCCCATGTCATCCCAAGCTTTGGGGTTGGCCCCCACTGCTCAGATCTAACCTTCAAGATCTAGGCTAGTTTTGGACATTACCCAGGTCCCAGTGTCGTGACCATCGCTGCTTTGATCCTTCGGGCACTTAGCGGTAGGATTTGCTGCACCTCTACTCGCGGCGCCCACCTTGCCCCTACTCATTATTCTTCAGAGACGCACAACTCAAATGAGATAAAACCAAACCCCAACATGGCCAATCAACACCTTAGCACCAGCCATGCCCATAGCTTGCTCCAGCTGGACTTTCCTGACTGTCAGCCTCTTGCCGCAGGCACTACTCTTGTGCAAACCAAACCCCAATAAGCTGCTCAGCCACCAACCCTTCTCTACCATTATCATCCCGTCAATGCCTCAGGTCATCCCGTTCGAGGGCTGGGGTGCTGGAATCATTTAGATCGGGCACAAAATTTTGCATGCTTTGTATGTCACCAAGCATGACCTGGACGCCATCCTCCATCATCTTCAAAAATCATCCTTATCGCACTCCTTCTCTAAGTTATCCGGCCATGCTCCCTACTCTGGCAACTTCACCATCAAACCCTACCCTGTTAAGTACAAATAACTAGTCTTCACCTTATTTAACGGAAGAGAGTGCAATGCCCATGAGCACCTCACCCATTTTTTTGGTTCCCTAGAGCACTATGGGGAGGATGACACTTTGAAGCTTCTGGAATTTCACAAGCCCCTGATTGGCCTAGCTTACCCTTGATACCCCCATATCCCCGAAGGTACCATCCACTCCTGGTCTGACGTGGTCTATCTTTTCCTCAACAAGTTTCACTATGAAGCGACGTATTAGACCATTGTTGACATTGTTAGAATATGCCAGAACCCTGGGGAGGACTTCAACGCTTATGTCAAACAATTTCATCACAAATGCTTCGATTGCACTGACTTTAGCGAGGACGAGACCCTTGTACCCATTGCATCAAGAGCACAAAAGACACGTACAGGGTCTACTTTGATATCCTCGAGCTTTAGTCTTTGGGACATCTAAAGGAAGCTGCGAGATGTATCTATGGCTCGGTCGGTCCTGTCAAGGACCTCAAACTCCGAATGCCTTGACCGTGACAATAGAACTAGCTAGTGATTACGACAACAGACAAAAGCGTCGATCCCACAGAGGGGACGATGCCCTGATAAGAGAGGGCAACCGACGCTTGCCCCGAAATGCCCATGCGACTTGAACATAGTCAAAGCACTCCTCAAGGCTTGGATCAATGACAATTCCATAATCTTTTCCCCTTCAAATTTGAGCCTACCACAAAAGACTTAGCCAAACCCAACTATTGCCCTATCATTAGGCTGTCGGTCATGATGTCAAGTGGTGCAGGGCCCTCAAGTTTGCCTTCACTGACAAGATTGCATCCAGATAGCCCAAACTCTAATCGCAGGGACTTGTGCCCTACCTACCCAAGCCATGGCCTGCCCTCATGCATTTTTCCAAACTTTTAGTTTTTTCTTCCATACAAGTTTTAATGTACACACCCCCTTTGTACAACTGCATGTCACCTACCCATGTATTAATGAAAAGTTGCAAGTTCCATATTTAAGGATAATTTTTCAAGCTACAATTGTTCTTGCATAAGTCTACTAGCACCACCCGTGATTCCTTACCTTACTCCCTTGGGGTCTTCACCTCTTCCCATTCCCGAGTAGGCCAGGTACCACACCTTCTATATGACATTCCATAGCGACTTGGTAGGTGGTGCGCGAGGTGGCTCGAGGCATACTACTAACTCTCAACTCTCTTCATTGACATCAACACCGACCTCGCAACGCCCTTGTCGGGCATGCATGCACGAAGTCCCCCTCTCCTTCTCACCCTGCCCACTCGTGGTCACGTCACCACTCCCTGCGTCTTTCCTCTACACCCTAGCGCACTACTTACTCCTCTCCACCTTTTGGTCACCTTTTTTATGTCCTCAATTTCCCTTCCAATGTTCCTCCCCCTCACCCCCGCCCATCTCCTCTTTTGTTTTCCCTCGCCAACCCAAGTTTCAGCAATGCCAATCGTGTCTATGTGCCCAAGCTAATAGTGCTTGCGTCCTCTGTACTCCTCGAGCCCTTGTGGGCTAACGCCCTCTGCGCGCCGCCTCTACACTCTCAATGCCCCTCGCATGTACCGTGCTCGCGTGCCCAATGCCACCATGTACCTGATGACCTCTAAGCCCTCCACCCTGCATGCTCAGTGCCCTTGGCACTGCAACCTGTGCCCCGCCTCCATTTTGGCACGTGGTTTTCTCTCTCTCTCTCTCTCTCTCTTCCTCCCTTTTTCTCTAAGTCTTGAAACTTGGTAACGGAGTACCGAGACACTAAAACAATATCTATTTATCGAGGAGGTCAAAACGCTAATAAATAGAACAAAAATAGGGCCATCCCTTTTTTCCCCCAGCCGCACCCGCTGGCCCGTGTGCGCCCGAGCACTTTTTCCTTGAGCATTTCTCTTCCCCCCTCTCATTAATAATTCCCTTTCTCCATCTTGTTTTCACTCTATCTTCAATTACTCACATCATTTTCCTTTTTCTATCTCTTCATTCAACTCTCTCCTCTCTCCTCACCTAACACATTCTTCTGTCTTTTCCCTTTCTACTCGAGCCACCCCTCCTTATTTCCCCCATGTTCCACATGCTCTCTCTCTCTTACTCAATCACACACACACACACACACACACACACACACACTAAATTGCCATCATTCAATTCCCCTTTTACCACTCTCATTAAATCCATCCACCCTCTTCCCCCATGTTACTTTGTGCTCCCCCCCTCCCTCCCTTCATTACTACGCTTAGCCTTTTTTATTTTCTAAAAAGAAAAAAATAAAGTCATGCTTCATAATCCATAACAATTTTAGTACAACTAAAATCTCATATATGTTCTTTAGCGTGGCACTTCTCTATTTCCTTTCCCATTTTATCGCTCTTCTACACTTAGAAAAATATTTTCAACTTGGCCAAAATTTTCACCGACCGCGTCCCTGCATTGCGATGCCCAACGACGCCCAAGCATTTCACGCACTTGGGTGGGTGGTGCACGAGGTGGCTCAAACCACCTCCTCATTGCTTTTGTTGTTCAACGGCACCCACGCCAACACACACCAAAATGCTTCTAAGTATGGACTAGTGGTTATGCAAGCCCCCTTTGCGTATATCGCATGCATGGGTTTATGTTATTAACCCATCTTGATCACACCCATTGACCGCTCATGGGTCCATTTTTCATGACATGTCAACATTTCCAACTGTCAAAATTGAACCCTACCGAGCCGGTTAACCTGAAGCGCACCATCAAGTCACATGCATTTTCTGTCTTTTTTCTTTTTTACTTTTCTTCTTCACTTAGTGACACTCTTTCTTCTTTGCTAAGTAACAAACTTTTCTTCTTCACTAAGTAAAGTACCTTTTCTTCTTTGCTAAGTAACGTACTATTCTTTTTTTTTTTGCAAACTAAAGTACTTTTGTTCTTCGCTAAGTAATGTCATTTTGCTGCGGCCTTGGCCTTCCTTAAAGGGTCGGCTTATTCACAAAAGTTACCATCATGTAGCAACAATCTCCATGGGTTTAGGACTGTCGTCTCAGCATCATGTGCGCTTGGCATGACGTTGGTCTTTGTGGCAGCCGTCGCCGCGCATGTGCACCGTCTCCACATCACGTGCCCCTAGCATGATGCCGGTCTCCATGATAGGGGTCGTCGTGCCTATGCACCATCTTGGCATCACGTGCCCCTAATGTGACCTGGTCTCCGCGACAATCATCGCCGTGCCCGTGCACCATCTACGCATCATGTGTACCTACGGTGCAACGTCAGTCTCTTTGACAGTAGGTGCCCATGCGTCGTCACAGTGTTAAGTGCCCTCGACGTGACACCAATCTACTCGATAGCCATCGCTATGCCCGTTCGTCGTCTCTGCGTCACATGCCCTAACCACGACGCTTATCTCCATGACACCTGTCGCCATGTTAGAGTGCCATTTCCCAGTCTCGTGCCACCGGCATGACCCCTATCTCCATGAACCCATTGCCGCACTTATGCACGGTCTTTACATCACGTGCCCTCGGCACGACTCTTGACTCCACGATAGCCGTCATTGCACCCAAGCATCATCTTTTGAGTCACATGCCCTGGCATGATGCCCGTCTTCGTGACACCGTCGCCTCGCCCATGCACCTTTTTCGTGTCACATGCCTTGCACGACACTCATCCGTAGAGCCCCCGCACTCTCAATAATGATTGTGCCCCCAGCACCGTACACATCTGCCACGCCACTTAAATAGTCGCGCCCCTTGTCTTTTTGGCACACTACTATGCCCTCATGTTGATCCATCCTTTCAACACATAATGTGCACCTTGCCTTGGTCGTGGAACATGCTTCGACCCACTCCCCGAGTGCGCAGCATCCATGGAATGGGCGACTTCTTCAGGACACTATCTTTGCCAGGGAGTTTCAAGTGCTCCGGACTGAGGACTTCCTTTCCACTAGGTAGGCGACTCTTCCGGGATACTGACTCTGCCTGTCAGGCAACGACTCTTCTGCGGCACTATCTTGGCAGGCTCTGAGTTCTTCAGCACAAGGACTTACCATCAGTATAGGCTTGTTCTAAGACACTATCTCTACAGGGAGTTCCATGTGCTCCGGCATGAAGACCCCCCTTTCGACAGGTAGGTGACTCCTCTGAGACACTACTTCAGCCCGTTGGATAGGTGACTCTTAGGGGGCACTATCTTGATGCCTTCGACTACTTCGGCACAAGGACTCACATGTGGGATAGGTTCACTCTCTAAGACATTATCTCTGTTAAGGAGCTCTAAGTGCTTTGTTATGAAGATTCCACTTCCGCCATGTAAAAGGCACCTTTGGGACACCGCCTCAGACTGTACTACCTCGGCGTGTGGGGCAGGGGACTCCTTCCAGACAATACCTCGCCGCGTTGGGTATTCAACTATTCTGGGACACTATCTTGGCGGGCTTCGAGTTCTTTGGCTGGAATACACTACCTCGGCCCGTCTTTTCTGTGTATATGGTAGAGATGGAGAGAAAGGGTCATGAATAGTGGGTAGAATTAGGGTTTGGGGAAGAAGTTAAACCGAAAAATATCGCTAAAACCCCTTTAATTCCCAGCAGTCCATTGTGTGAATTTTTTAAACTATGTTGGAGCAGAATTTGATAAAGTATAAGGAAGAAACCCTAGTAACTTTTAAGAAATTTATGATATGGGAACTTTTAGATTTTTTTGAGGCCGGGAAGGGGGCTAGTTAACGTGGTCAGTGAAAAACTTCAAGGTGAATTTAAAAATAGCAAACCAATGCAGTTTTGCATAGCAATTTTACGAGGACCTTAAAATGGTGAGATGCCACAATGCATAAACCCTCCAGGTGTCCGGAGCCAATACATACTTTTAGCGGAACCTGCTTCTGAGTCTGTTAGGGATTTTCAAGCAAAAAATTCTCAAAGGACTTTTTAGTTCAAAAAACCCATATATTGGCTTAAGAAAATTTTTTATGCAATGCATGTTGGTATATTAGTCATCAAGCAGTGTTTTGATAATTTTACATAAGTCTATGGGTGTTTCGGTAATTTTTTTACTTGGAGGCGAACTAACTTTGCCTGCATGTCTGCACGTCAAGTCTACGTGCTACTGTACTTGGGGCTTTTCATCAGCACACCTAGGGACCATAACCCCCGGGTAACTCCAAGCAAGGAGTAGATCTCTGGAGGGCATTGCGCCTAGTCTGCCTGGCAGTTGAGCGTTAAGCCTTCGCCACTGTTGCCAGGTCATCCACGTCGTTTGATGCCTTGTGGGACTTTGCAAGGACTTTGGACTGGTGGCTAGATCAAGGGGTTCTTTAGCCACACCATTGCTGTGTGGGCCAGTTTTTTTAGATAGATAGAGTGATGCAGTACAGTATAGGTCGGGTGAATATGGGATCCAATAGTTTGTGGAGCACCGCATTTGTGGCCCCCTTAGTGGCGTGTCAATGCTAGAGAGTGTCACGTGCTACTTGATGACATCGTCATCTCAACCCCAATATATAGAGGGCTTGAGAATTCATTTGGAGGACTTTTTATAACTCCATGACTTCACAAATCATTTCACTTCCTCACTCTAGAATATCAGAGCTAGAGAAGTCTAGAGAGAGAAACATATAGGACCTTGGCTTTGCACCTAAGCATTGATATGTGACTGTCATCATGTATTCACCCTCCGCCTTCAGCCTCGCATCCTCAAAATTTTCCTGGAAAGCCTTGTCTCTGCCTTTGTTCTATCCTTGCTTTGTCCTACATCAGCATACTTGGTATTTGACTCGGACTGCATTCCTTGTAGGAGCTTCACTCTACTACGAACCCTTTTTCCTTGGCATCACACATCACCAAAATCATGCGCATTACTCATAAACTCAGTGTTAAACATATATAAAGCATGAGTTTGTGGACTTACGTGGTTAATTATGCGATTTAGGGGGTATCCTTTGGAGATTCTAGGGCTTTAAGACACAAAAATCACAAATCTACTTGCTAGCGGGGCAGGGAAGATAGTGAAGAAGGAAAAAGAGTTGGAAAAATAGGGTTTGGGCCTTTTATACCCGTTGTCTGCTACATTATGTGGCAGATGAGAAGAGTTTAAAAAATGGGGGTCTGCCCTGTCTTTCGCTACATAATTTGGTAGACGAGATCTTTCCACATGACTTTGCCCCGTTGTCTGCTATATAATCTAGTAGACGGGGCACTGTTCCACTAACTGATGGGGCTAGAGGGGCATTTTGGTTAAATGGGTCGCATGCTACATAATGTAGCAAACGAAGTTTTTTTCTTCTAAAGATAGATCTTGTCTGTCCGTCCATCTTTGATGGATGGATGGCCAGATGGCGCTAGCAACTTGACTCAAGTTGGGCTACATTGCCCACTTGATCTGGCTGTCTATAAGGATGGTTTTAAAAAAAAATCTGTCCGCCACATAGTGTGGTGAACAAATTTTTTGTACCAAAATACCTCGCCCTGCCCGTCTGCTAAACAGTGTGGCAGACAACTTTTTGACCCTGAAAATTGTCAGTTAAAAAGTCATCTGCCACACAGTGAAACATATGACTTTTGACTGACACATGTCACATCTTGTCCCCCACTCCGTCTGCTAGACAGTGTGGTGGATGGTATGGTAGTTTGTCCTTATCCAATGTCTACACGGTCTGCTACGTAATATAGCGGACGAACTATATATATACACCAAATTCCTAATTTCAGAAGTCTTTTCCCTTCTTTCTTTTTTCCTATCTTCCCAGCAACGTTGGCAAGTATATCTTTGCGATTTCTTCCCAAGAAGTCCTTAAATCATCTAATTAATCACGTAAGTTCACAAACCATATCTTTACTTGTGTATAATCTAGAGTTTATGTGTATTGCACATGATTTTGATTATGTATTATGCATATGCTAGCGTTGGCAATTTGTAGATGATGATGATGATGTGTGTGTGTGTGTGTGTGTGTGTGTGTTTGATCATTAAGCATGTGCTAGCGTTGATAATTTGCCAGCTTTTGATAGAAACTTCCAAACTTGACATTTTTAATAACTTTTGTCGCAAAAAATGGCCTTTAACGCCAAATCAGAAGATTCCTCCGTATTATACGACTAAAGAAACCATATTAGTACATCCATCTACAATGGACAAGTAAGATGCTTATTCATTTTTTGTTCATTTTTTTACTCTCACGAACATTGTATACCTTTCGCGTTGCTTAAATAGTCTTTGTTAATTTGTAGGAAAGAGCACCACTTATCATAGTAGAAGTAATCGAACAATTCAAAAAGTGGAGATTGAACAAACTCCAAAAAAAAATTGCTGCGTATAATTGGTTTTGAAATTTTTACTTATGGGCATATCTTTCAGCAACTTGACTGGAACTTAATAGGCGCCCTTGTTGAATGTGCGGAATATGTTTCACTTCATTCTTGGAGAGATGACAATAAACTTGAAAGATGTAGTGTACATCTTAGAGTTATCCGTGACGGGACAGCCGGTAATTGCTTCTAGGTCTTCCTAATAAATAAAAGAGCTGCTATGGACTTCTTTAGTTCGATACCCGAGAATGAATTTGGTAGTGGTGGGATAAAGTTGAGGTGGTTGGTAGAAAACTTTGGGGTTTTGCCGAAAAACTACAGGGAGGACATGCTTGTGCTGCATTCAAAGGCCTTCCTGCTGTGGGTGATGGGGGTAATTCTATTCCCAACAACTACGAAGAATACGATTCAATACAAATTTAACGTTGTTGGGTAACCTGCAAGAGGTTGGGGAGTATGCTTGGGATGCAACAACACTTGCATACTTGTATCGAGCATTGAACAAGGCAACGAGACCTGACTGCAAATCTATATGTGCATGTCTCTCATTATTGCAGGTATATCATATAACTCCCTTTAATTATGTTTTCAATATTTTTTTATTAGTCAGCGCACAATAAATTTTGATGATATAACCCTAATTTGTCTTTGTTCTTAGGTGTGGTCTTATGAACACATTATTGTCGGCGCACCCAACTGTAGGAGGGGAACCAATAATGTGTGGCCTCAGTTGTGTACTTGGAGTACAATCGAAGGGAGAGCCACTACCTGAGGAGAGATGATCCCTATCACAACTTCATGTTCTATTGGGAGGAGTTTGACTCACTATATCCTAGCCAAATGCGTTGGGCGCCATACAAATATTTTGAGGGACGGGTGGCAGAGTCATTCGTGTTCACGTTGTCTGGGTTACAACACACTCCACTGATCTACTTCGAGATCGCTGAGTGGCAACTACCGGATCGTGCCATGCGCCATTTTGACTACCTACAGGGGTTGCCAGTCGATGCCCCAGACATGAGGGTTAACAAGGACCCGTCGGGTGTCCAACAGTTTGGGTAGGTGAATGCGCTTGAATTGTGCACTGCCGCAATTGGACTGTGGGACTCTTGGCAAGACACACTGGCAGCCATTGTGTCGGAGCCTGACCCTATGGTTAGCATCGAGTAGTATCTCAGGTGGTACTACACATCACCCAGAAGAGAATAGCCCCAATAAGGTGGACAAGAGGCCAGAAGTACCACCCTAGGGGTCAGATCAATGAGCGTAGGGCATTTGAGCTCGTAAGTTTCCTAATGCTTTTAATTAAATTTGATCACGTAGTTTTGCATTTAATCTCGTTCGTGTTTAAAGTTACTTATTATCTACTTGGATGTAGGTTAAAGCCTCGTTCACCTTCTTCAAGAAATTGAGTGAGCGAAAGGATCTGCTGGATGTCATGGAAGCAGATCTTTGCTCCCATAAGATATTGGTGTATGACTACGGGGAGTTTGTGAGCCGTTATACGGAACAACTTTCTAGAATGGATTATCCCAGGTGGCAACCTCCCTATATGAGTGAGGGATACGGTGAACCCTCGGGCAAACTTCGGGGGTAAGTAAAGGATTTAGTGGTCCCTCTGTACTTGGGTTGGGTGATGCTTGGGGGCCACCATTGGGTATGGGAATGGCTCATTGGGACAAGTGAAGTCAGCCCTCATTTGCTTTACTTGGGGACTCGGAGGTTGCACCACTCTCTCGGAGTCAAGTCACACAAGACTTTGACTTCGTGAACTTCAATCTCTCCGAGTCACTGCCACTCTTCCCATGGGTGGGACCTTCCACTCCTGGCCTTGGGATACCTGAAGAGCCTCAAAGAGGACAATATCCCCCGGTCGCCCCTTCCCCCCCATCATTCCCGCTTATCCCAAAGGACATCCGTTGAAGCCTCTAACGCCGACAAAACGTGCCCTAATCCACCAACGTTACTTTAGCGAGCCCCCCAGCTACGATTGGAAAAGTGGTGTGAACTGTCCTGCCCATGATTACTATGTTTCGTGGGATAGAATGTCCACCCTCAGTCGGGGCATTGGTTGGAAGATACAATGATGTCTACCTACACCAAACTTTTGATGTGTCGGGAGGGGGATAGTGCAAATACGTATCCCCGCGTTTTTATGATGGATGTGCTTTTCATGGTATGCTCTATGGAGAATGCAAACAATTGAAATCTGTGAGGGGGAAGAAAAGTTTGATCCATTGGCGTCAGCCTAGTCCTCTCACTGCGTGTTTTATGAATAGTTCGAGTTCGGTGAGCGTCTATGATGCGGACGTCTTCCTAGTACTCTTCTTATCAATCCTCGACAGTCTTTACAATAATGCCGTAATGATGCCCGTGAAGGATCTTTTCAAAGAACAATTAGAGCCTGTGGTAATATCTCGATTATTATTAGATTTTTTTATTTATTAATCTGCTTATTGCAATTGTTACTTCGTAGTTTATGCCATTTTATTTCTTCACAAGATCTATTTTGTGCCATGGTCCACCCTCTCCGTGGACAAAGAGTATCGGCAAAGCCGAATCTTGTAGTTCGATTGAAGAAATGAAGGCCTATGCAAGCTATCAGTCGGACTACGCGTCTTCATCTTGATGTACATGGACTACATTTGTCGGAGTGAGAGCATCGAGAGTACACTCTAGAGCCAAGCAGACATAGAAAACTTTAGATATAGGATAGCTTGGTAAATTTATAGCTGGCCGCCTAGACTAGTTAGGGATATTATAAATTCGGCTCAGGATGAGATCGAATCACATTGAAATTTTTTGGTTCTTATGTAATAAAAAAGCATTGTAGTTTGCTTTACTTGTGATTATGAAAATGTATTTCGTGTTTTATGATATTTTATGTGTTTATGGTTCCGTGTTGTGGTTAAGAATTTCTTTTGAGAATGTTGTGTGTTGTGGTTTTTGAGTACTACGTGAAATAGGTCGGTGTGTTGTGGTGTTTGAGTTAGTAGGTTGGTGTGTTGTGGTGTTTGAGTTTCACTACTTGAGACATGTTGATGGTGGGTTAAAAAATAAGGGAAAAAGGATTTAAGTTAGTGTGTGTGTGTGTATATATATATATATATATATATATATATATATATATATATATATATATGCGCGTGTGTGTGTTTGGGGGGGGGGGGGTGGTCGATCCACATCTACAATGGAGAAATAGCTATTTCTCCACCGCCCATCTAGCCGTCTACTTGTGATCGTGGATGGCTTAGATTATCCTTTTTTTTTTACTCTAACTAGCTTAATTGTTACTCTTTGTAGCGGTCAAAATTTTTTCCTAAAACTGCGCCTCACGCGCCCCAAGACAGGCAAATCTCGTGTAACTGCTGCTAAGTGTACCTGTAGCAGTTACACGGGCAAATTCTTTTTCTTTTTCCATTTCACTCATTCTCTCTCTATCCATTTCTGTAACCCATTCCCTTTCCCCTTTTTACTCATCTCTCTCTCTATCCCTCTTTGTAATTCCTAATGTTCGATTGCACATGATGGAATTCAACAAAAAGAAAAATGAACAAGAACTCTCCTCATTTCCATTGAGCAAACATCCACGTAGAGTATAATTTATCCATTCAAAACAAAATCTAACAAACTCAAATCTCACCCATCACCAAACCCCCCAACTACATATCAATTAAACCTAAAATAAACCAAACACATACAAGTCAAAACTGAAAAATGATATCAAATACAAAGGAAGCTAAGTGGTTGTTGAAAAATTACAACAAATCTAAAAAAAAGAAGGGTAGATGCAGTGATCGGAGATAGTGGGGCGGCGGTAGCAGATGTGGTGAAGCCATGGCGGCAACATAGGCTATGGGTAGATGCTGCGTCGGCAATATGGACGAAGAGCAGATGCAGTGGCGAAAACAGGGGCATATGCAATGGGCAGATGCAGCGATGATGGTGGCGGCATGGGTGGTGGCGAGATATGACCGCAATGGCATGGTATAGTACAGTTACAACAGCGTGATCTTTCTGAAGTGACAACGGCGATGCACGATGGCCGTGTCAGCAACGTCTTCGTCTACGGCATTAGCATCGTTCTTTATGGGTTGATCACCACAAAATCACCACCGTCTTACAAAATCACAATTGCCATCAACAACAAACACCATACACACAACCGCCTCCACTCCGACAACCAGACCCATCATCGACAGCCTACATCCACCACGACCTCCACCATCACGCCGATGACCAACACAACTCCACCGTGGTGGAGAAATAGTGATTTCTTCACTGGTAGATAGCGATCGTGTATATATATATATATATATATATATATATATATATATATATATATATATATATATATATATATATATATATATATATAAGGGCCGATCCACATCCCCTAGTGGATATTATCTACCCAACCGCAACACTTTGTTGCGGTTGGTTTTCTTCTTCCTACCCCCACCCCCCCACCGCAACACTTTGTTGCGGTTGGTTTTCTTCTTCCCAACCCCCACCCCCCACCAACCGAAACAAAGTGTTGCAGTTGATTATCCCCCCTTTTTTTATTTTCTTCCTACTTTTTGTGGCCCCCACCCCCCAACCGCAACACTTTGTTGCGATTGTCCTTCCCTTCCCCCTGCCTACCACGTGGCCAAACCGCAACAAAGTGTTGTGGTTGCCCTGCCACGTGGCGTCAAAATTTGGAATTTTTACAAATTTATAAAAAATAGCTAGAGCTAGATTTTGTCAAAGTATAAAAAATAGACCCTAGTTATTTTTAAAAGATCTATATCAGAGAAAAATTTCAGATTTTTCCAAAGACTGGATAGGGGTCAACTGATACGGGGAACCTTGTAACTTTACAGTGTAATTTAAAATATCAAGCTAGTGCAATTTCATGCGAAACTTTTATGAGAACCCTAGGATGTTGGGAAGTTCCATTTCCCAGGAATTTGCGTTATTCCGAAGTCGTTAGCTATTTTTTTGGCCGAACGGGCTTTTAAGCGCTCGATCCGGACACCGGTTCGGGATTTTTGGGCGAAAAATCCGAAAAATACTTTTTAGATCAAGAATGAATTCAGGAAGCTTAAAATAGAATTCCAAAGCACTTTTGAGATTTTTCGATGCCAGGGTGCATTTTGGTAATTTGCCACCCCGAGAGGGGTATTTTGGTAATTCTACAATGTTAAGTTTTTCAAACGACTTTTAGTCCAGAAATATAAGTAAAACACCTGAAAGGTTGTTTTGAAGCTGATTTGGGGGCGTTAGGGTGATAATGAACCCCGGGGGCATTTCGGTAATTTACAGCTCATCAAGGGCATTTCGGTAACTTCCAAAATGCCCCCACCCCCAACTGTCCTTTACCCCAAACCGAAACAAAGTGTTGCGGTTCCCCCCTTCCCCTGCCTGCCACGTGGCCATTGCGGTCCCCCCAGCCCCCTGCCCAAACCGCAACACTTCGGTAATTTGCCCCTCATCGGGGGTATTTTGGTAATTTTTCTGTCATTGTAAATTTTCCACACAAGTGGAGGAAGTAATTTTTATTTTATTTAATTCTATGACTTGTTGAGAATGATATAATTTTTATTTTTTGGTTTGGGCAGGGGCTAGGGGACTGCAATGGTTACGTGGGGTTTCCTATGAATAGTCTATTTGGGTACACTTTAGGGCCCAATTCATAACTTTCGAAAAATTACGTAATTTTTTTTGTCACTTTTTTTTTTGCTCATTGCATCTTAGGCACGCTAGTTAGCCCATTTGTATGAATTTCGGCAAAAAACAAGACACATTATTTTTGGGGTTTTCTATGAATAGCCTATTCTGGCACACTTTAGGGCCCAATTCATAACTTTCGAAAAATTACGTAATTTTTTTTGTCACTTTTTTTTTGCTCATTGCATCTTAGGCACGCTAGTTAGCCCATTTGTATGAATTTTGACAAAAAATGAGACACATTATTTTTTGGGGTTTCCTATGAATGGCCTATTCGGGCACACTTTAGGGCCCAATTCATAGCTTCCAAAAAATTGCGTAATTTTTTTTGTCACTTTTTTTTGCTCATTGCATCTTAAGCACGCTAGTTAGCCCATTTGTATGAATTTCGGCAAAAAACGAGACATTATTTTTTGGGGTTTTCCTATGAATGGCCTATTCGGGCACACTTTAGGGCCCAATTCATAGCTTTCGAAAAATTGCGTAATTTTTTGGAAGCTATGAATTGGGCCCTAAAGTGTACCCGAATAGGCTATTCATAGGAAACCCCACGTGGCCATTGCGGTCCCCCCAGCCCCCTGCCTAAACCGAAAATAAAAATTATATCATTCTCAACAAGTCATAGAATTAAATAAAATAAAAATTACTTCCTCCAGTTGTGTGAAAAATTTACAATGACAGAAAAATTACCAAAATACCCCCGATGAGCGGTAAATTACCGAAGTGTTGCGGTTTGGGCATGGGGGCTAGGGGGACTGCAATGGCCACGTGGCAGGCAGGGGAAGGGGGGAACCGCAACACTTTGTTGCCGTTTGGGGTAAAGGACAGTTAGGGGGTGGGGGCATTTTGGAAGTTACCGAAATGCCCCCGATGAGCGGCAAATTACTGAAATGCCCCTGAGGGTTCATTATCACCCTAACTCCTCAAACCAGCTTCAAAACAACCTTTCAGGTGTTTTACTTACATTTCTGGACTAAAAAGTCCTTTGAAAAACTTAACACCGTAAAATTACCAAAATATCCCTCTCTGGATGGCAAATTACCAAAATGCCCCTGACATCAGAACAATCTCAAAAGTGCTTTGAAATGCTATTTTAAGCTTCCCGAATTCATTCTTGATCTAAAAAGTATCCTACGGACTTTTCGTCCAAAAATCCCGAACCGGTGTCCGGATCGAGCGCTTAAAAGCCCGTTCGGCCAAAAAAATAGCTAACGACTTCGGAATGGCCCGAATTCCTGGGGGATGGAACTTCCCAACATCCTAGGGTTCTCATAAAAGTTTCGCTCGAAATCGCGCTAGCTTGATATTTTAAATTACACTACAAAGTTACAAGGTTCCCCGTATCAGTTAACCCCTTTCCAGTCTTTGGAAAAATCAAAATATTTCCCTGATATAGATCTTTTAAAAATAACTAGGGTCTTTTTTTCACTTTGGCAAAATCTAGCTCTAGCTATTTTTTATAAATTCGTGAAAAATCATAATTTTGACGCCCTAAAAAATCGCTATTTTGGAATCTATAAATGTAATACCGGTCATCCGATCTTCGATTGATCTGATTTTTGTTTCATTCCATTTGTATTTTCGTTATCTTCGATTTGAGTTTACAATGACTATTTTTGGAACGAACCAATCTGGGCGAATGCGACAAACCCCAACCCTAAATGGTCGGCTGCCAATAAAAAAGATAAAACAACATAATGGGATGCATGCATGATGCTTAGTTATTCAAAACTTCTCCATAGGAAGTATTATCAATATTATGTTGTTCAAAAATACACTGCACTACGAACCAAAACCCCTTAACCTATTTTTACCTACAGAGTTCCTATGAATAATATAGAGCATCATATAAATTCAAACCCAAAGCAAGAGTTTTTGGCCCTAGAAAAATTGGGAACTCCTAAAGAGAGCCGATACATGAGCCACTATCACCCCCCTAAAACCCTAAGCTTTAGATTCAGATTAACATTTTCGGCAAGAGGTTTGAAATGGAAATCCCCTCAGTTTAGCCAAGACGAGGCTCAATAGATATAGGGCCTGCCAAAATAATATATCTGAACAAAACCTATTACAAAAGGAAAAGGGGATGACAATACCAGGAAGCAACCCTATCCACTTGAAGCTCTAAACCAATAGACGATAGAATTCAAGGGTTACCAATACTAATTAGAATAAGTGGTACAAAGTGTACCAGAATCTCAAATGGAGTGTTAATTCATGGAAAACAAGAAGAGGTAAACACAATTCTAGAGTATAGGCTTTGGTTTAGGGTAATACTGAAAATAGAGGTCAAAGTTTACGGAGATAGTTATATGAGATGGATATATTCATCTTCTTCAAGTTCACGTACACAGTTGTTTTCCTTTCTTTATAAGCCATCCTAATCCAACACGGACACAATTATTTCCTTTTTGGTAAGTCATCCTAATCCAAAAACATACAGATATATAATGAAACCAACTCTTAGCAACATATCAACGCATAGAGCTTCAAAGATGGATAACTACCAAGACCAGAATTAGACGTGACAACAACATAGCAACAATCCTCCAAGCTTCCAATTAAGGGTGCGCACGGGACTAACTACGCTATCACAGACCTAAACAATAGAAAACAATTAAAATATAGGTTCTAAAATATGACTGTGGCCTTTGGCAATTTCACTATTAGAAGGAATAACTTTCTGACCTTATGAACTTATAGAAAACCGAGATGGAACCGGGGAATCCTTAGATTCCAAAACTTCAAACATGTCACCTTTTGCTTACACAATCAGGCCTAAAACTTGTTTATTTCGCATTAATCATTCAAGAACAACTACAGTGAATTCGTGAAGATCTTTGGCTTTAAAACCCATCATTTTTGTAAATGATGGGGGATATGTTTTGAGGCCATCAAATATCATATGATATATGCATGGACCCCATATCTCAAGGATGATCTCAATGATGACCTGAAGATGCAGAGAAACCTGTTACGTTTGGTCGTTCACGTAAACAAATGCTGTTTGCCTCAACTAATCCATCACAATAACTTCATGCATCACTTAAGAACTTTTCATTCCTAAACTTTATCTCTTCTTTGGTAATCTCGATCCGCACCCTGTGCCCTAATAGTAGAATGCTGGAAGTATAAACACCTCTAAAGAATTTGTTGCAATGCATAATTACCAAATGCACCCCCAGAACACAATAGCAGTACTGACAAAATAGTATTGACAACCCATTGAGATTGTAACATCATGGCATCTATATCGTTTACTTTCGCCCTTCCTGTCATTGTCTCTGTGTGTGCGCGCGCGCGCATTTTCTTTAGGTCATTGATCCAAAGGGCAGTCTGAGTTTTTCTCATCAAAATGCAAGTGTTAGACCATATTCCCACGAGCGTCTTCTCACCATTTTGGGTGTGGATCAACTTCAATAAATGTATAGATGCACATACCATCAATAAAGTAACAAAGTAAGGGAGCATGTAAATTGTTGAAAATGTATCGACACATGTTCACCAGAAGAAAATATAGTTTTTCTAACAATCATTTATGATTCTACATCTCAAAAGTATCCAGCATGTCAAAGGGGTAACTTTATACGGGCGATGTTGAAGCTTCCGTCGGGGAGTCAAAGGGAGAAGGGAGAAAGGCAATGCGACAACCACAAAATGCCGGAGCTTTAGATTAAGATCTTCACGGCAACATGCATGATACCATATATCTTTGTGGATTCGTGTACGTGGGCGTGGCTATGTCTTGAGGGGATGTTGGGACGTAGGTACAGTGGCAGAGGAAGTGGAGAGGGGGGAGGGGAATCTAAGGAGGCAGTGGTGGTTGGGTGTGAGGGGGATGGAGGGACAAGACGGTGGTGTGTGCGGGTGCTGTGCTTGTGAGCGTGTAGGAGTCCAGGTGCTTTGGGGGAAAAGAGTCACCTGAAATTGGAGGAAAATTGAAGTGGGCTATGGGTGGGGTGGGGGTAGGGGTGAGGGTGGCTACTGGGTAGGGGGTTGACTGGAGAGGGGAGGAGAGGTGTGTGGAGCTGCAAGTACTTTTTGGAGAGAAAGATCTGATTTGAAAAGAGGGGAAGCTCTCAGGCGTGGGGGGAGGAGACTAGAACACGGGATTTGTTCTTTTGGGGGGCAGGGTAATTTGCGAAGAGCAAATTAAAGGAGTTCCAAAAACCAATTTTTTTTTTAATTTTTAAATTTCTTCCTTTGTTCAAAAATTTAAAAAAGTAGCCCCATTTTCCACAGTTTTTCAAAGCAAACCCACCTTCTACAAAGTTTTTACCCCAAAACCCCTTAACCTATTTTTACCTACAATTTTCTTTGTTTTGGTAATTAAGCTCAGTATAAATATCAAGCTAGCGCGAGTCCAGAATAATTTTGTGGGTTGTTATATTAGACTCAAAGAGGGGAAACAAATAAAACTAAGAACTACATAATGCATGAAAGAAAGAGGACAGAAACGGGACATTGCTTGAAGTGTTATAGAACTCATGACCAGGAACACATGCAAAGGCAGGCCAGTGTTGCAGGTGGGGGTGGGGGAAAGGCATCATCACCAACCGCATAACTTTGTTGAGGTTGGGAGAGTAATAATTCCAATCGCAACAAAGTGTTGCGGTTGGGTGCGGTTGGGGGGTGGGGGGAAGGGTGTTGCGGTTGGGTGCGGAAGGGGGAGGGCAACCGCAACAAAGTGTTACGGTTTGGGGAGGGGGGCTGGGGGACCATTGCCACGTGGCAGGCAGGGAAGGGGGGAACCGCAACACTTTGTTGCGGTTTGGGGTAAAGGACAGTTGGGGGGTGGGGGCCACAAAAAGTAGGAAGAAAAGAAAAGGGGGTGAGGGCCACAAAAAGTAGGAGGAAAAGAAAAAATAAAGGGAATGATCCCAATCGCAACACTTTGTTGCGGTTGGCGGGGGGTGGGGGTGGGGGTGTGTGTGGGTGGGTGTAGAAAGAAGAAAACCAACCGCAACAAAGTGTTGCGGTTGGGTGGATATTATCTACCGGTCGATCCAGATCGGCCCCATATATATATATATATATATATATATATATATATATATATATATATATATAAGTATGTGGGGTTGGTTGGGGGGAGAGACTAACTCCTATGCTATTGTGTAATAAAAAAGTGTTCTACGCGTCATGCTATTGGTCCCGACAATGTAGTTTAAAGCAAAAAGGATTGATGGTACCTTCTATTGCTTTCTTAATCAATAATGCAAAGTTTGTCATCTTATGCCCCAAAATGGATCCAAATTATGTCGATTTGGTACTATGGCATTGCAACATATTTCATTCTCCAATGTATGCATGTATCATGCAACTTGCAAAAAGGATGTGTAGACACTTCTGTGATGACACGCATCCCAAAAATCTATTTTTTTCAAGTCTTCATCTAATTTCCAGAGTCAATTATGATAGTTAACTTGTTAGACCCTACATATTTAAATGCTTAGAAAATAAATTTGGAGAGTTTGGGGATGTAGTGGGTATTTTAAAAGAACATAGTTATATTCTTTTTCTAAGACTTCTGATGATTTATGTATAATATATCCTAGGAGCCCAACAAAGTTCAGAAAAGTCTCTAAGAAAATCCTTGGAAGAGCCTTTTAGGATCATTACTTTGAGATAAAAATTTATTTCAAGTATCGAATTGATGTTTGTAATTGGAACCCTAGAATTTTTATTATTGTTGGAACCCTAATTATAACTTTTGGGTATATTGACTTTAAAGTTTTTTATACAATTGGATTGAGAAGATCAAAATTTGGGTTTAATCTTGCAATTAGAGGTAAGGTTTTACTTTCTTAAAATCTAAATCAGCGTTGGCCAAATCATCTTATGTTTGTGCGGATTAATTTCTTCATGTCTTATTTATTTTGCATAATCTTTTTGCTTTCTTAACCTCTAGGCTCAGGCTAGGCCGCCCAAGCCCTGCCCTTTGACACCTCTAGTGGCGTGTACTCTGGGATCTAAAAACCCCAGATGTTGCGATTGCTGATCAATGATCAACGATAATGGCTATATATATATATATATATATATATATATATATTCTTATTTTGTGTTACAAAAATATTAACACATGAAATAAATTTTTTAATAGACCCTCCACCTTTTATGCGGGCTTGGGACCAGTTGCTTATAATTTTGGAAAAACAAGAATGATTAGCAGTTGATTAGTTAAGCATTTTCATCTAATCCATCTGCTCCTACTTTCTCTTATCAAACATTTTGCATTTTTTCTTGACAATTTCACTCAATTTCATACCACTGTGTTTTGTTATCTAAACTCAACAATGGATACCTAAAGGCTACAAAACTTTTTTAATGATATTGTAAAAAATTTCACTCAAACATACTTCTAGCTTTGCATTTTACGTAATATTAGGTATCTCATTAGAACCATGCATCATTAGACCATTTTTACTATGAATCTGGAGTTATGTTCCACATTTCTATTGCCTAAATTGTATTGTTTTTAGTTCCTAGATAAATAGATATATTTTCTTTTTATAATTTCATGAAACTAGTACAGAAGAGGATTGCAAGTAAAATTTGATAAAGAAGTAGAAACCATCGTCATGAGCTGAAAAGAAATATGCATGTCTAAAAAGTTAAATAAAAAGAAAAAAATATGAGGTAAAGAGAGAGTGTGTGTGTGTGAGGCATGAGAAAGAAAGGAAAAGAAAAAAAAAGTGACTCAAAATATTTTAAGGTCAAAGGACCGGACCAAAATATGATTAAAAAAAAAGACCAGAAACTGGGTCAGATCAGGACTGACTCAGACCTTTTTAAAAATTTTCATGACCTGACCCTGTTCTTAGCCCTGGCCACATGAATCGCACTGTTTAACATTCTGGGCAGGCCAACCCGAGCCGTTTTTGACATCTCTACACGCCACCCAAAAAAACCCCCCTTTACTATTAAATCAATTCGGCTTTTGTTGCTTTTTGGAGACTGCCATTACCCCTCTTCGTTCAGAGGTCTTTTCGCCGCCATACTGTTAACCATTACTCTCTCTTGTCTGTTTTATTGACCCAATTTTTTTTTTGATTAAATTATTGACCCATGCTGTGAGCCAGTATATGCCTGCCATGTACTAAAGTCCGAAACTTTTCTTTTGTTGATTTTTCCTTTGTGCTGAGTGACTAAGCTGTATGGTTGTAAACCTATATACGTGTCTTGTTATTCTAGGCATTTTGAAGACAACCCAGCCATCATAATGAATTTAGCCACTTTAAAGGCAACTTTCCAGTTACCTTTTAATTGCTAAAGTGTTGAAAACTCTTCCCTTTCTTTTGGTTTCAGTCGAGTATTCTATGTAAGTGACAGACCATGTGTCACTTTTAATTATTTTGTGCTCGCTCTTATCCTTTATTCAACTATTACGGGATTAAATAAATACTGATTTAAGTGATACAATTTCGATTAAATTCGTTTTTACCTTATCTACAATCTATGTATAAAATTTAGTATATACCAATAGCATGTGTAATAACCCCATTCCAATAGCATGTGTAATAACCCCTTGTATTGCCTGTAAAACCTGATTATGTTGAGCCATATAATTTTGGGTAACTACTGAGCATCACTAAGCATGAACCTTAGGCCACTTAGTATCTGACCAATACGTTTACATCATCTAAGTACTTGTTAGTGTCTCGTCTATCTTATTGGTTATATGTGTGTAGCTTATTCTGTGAGTCATGTCACAGTGTATGTGATTTTCTATTTCTGACTTACCCACGTAGATTGGAATGTTGGCTAACTCAGTGGATGAATTAGAGATCACGATCTTCTTTTCTGAACCTAATTTTACGCGTAAGTGATGACATGTGTGACCTTATTCTGAATGACTCTCTAGTGTCTGTCTCGGTACAAAAGTATATTTGGCTTCCTGTTCCGTTGAAAATTTTGTACGACCGCGATTTCGTTCTTAGACATTTTGTATTCTTTTTGGTTGGTCTATTGAGCGACCTTACTGGGTATTTGGCTCACTCCCTTATTGTTTCTCTTTCAGATGATCAATAAGTTGGATTAGATTACAGGGCTAGTTATGTGACTGAGAGTTAGTGATTTTTATCTCAGAATCAATATTAGCATTTTTAATTTAATAATTAAGACAAATTGAATCTGTTTAGATTTTATTTTAGAACTCCGTGTTAGAGTAATTTGGATTATATAAATACTTTGGGCCGCTATGACATTTATTAATGTATCTTTGTGATTGATTAGTAGATGTTTTGAAGGACCACTAGCGAGACTTTTTGATATTTTGAGGATTTTTTACTTTATTTATTTGATATTAATGTTCCAAAAATTCGGGACGTTACATAATCAGAATAGAAATGGAAAATTATAAAATCAACTCTGCATCACTAATTAGGCTAACATTGTCAAAGTAACCCTAAACTCCAATCCGATGATCAATATATATGGCAGGAAGACGTTAGGCACCTCATCGTACCCTAAATAGGTCTTTTGTTTTTTTTAATCATGATTTGATTTTTTTGCTAATAATAAGAACAAGCCTTAGCTCTAACTAATTATTTGGTTTGAACTAACATCTAGAGTTGAGTGGCCAATCGATCAGACTAATCGAGATCAAAATCTCATTGTTTTTTTTACCTTGGGGCGGTGACCAAAACTGATACGTGGCTTTATGAAAATGATTTTATCAATAATTGATTGCAGGAAGATACCCACAACCTCTTATATAGCCACTATTACGATCGATAATAATATGACTTTTCAGCTAACACTTTCAACGACAAATCTTAACGGTACCGTTTTAGCATCACTAAATAAATGTCACTGAAAATATTTAACGACAATCAATTGTTGCTATACGAGAGGTTGTAGGTATCTTCCTACAACTCTAGTAGCAGCCAAAACTTTCTCATAATTTAAAGATCTGTGTACAAAAAAGAACTTAATACAATCCATGGACCAAAATATGATTTTGTGTGTGGGGGGGGGGGGGGGGGGGGGTTGTTTCCTCTAACTAAAAAAACTCAAGGAAAGATTTTTACATTTCAATCTGGTTTACTGCGTTGCTAGTTTTAATGTATCCACGATGCAAGAAGCTCAAGTGAAAGAGTGTGTGAGTATATGTATGGGAGAGGGTACCACAATACGTTGAAAACCCTAATAGAAAACCTCATAAATTATTAACAACCCCTGAGGATTATTATTTTTAACACTTCCATAAGAAAATGATATGCTTTTCCAATTAAAATGCGTAAAATTCCGAATGATGCGAAATTTAATTTATAGCTCCCTAATTTGTATTATTTCAGAATAATGTGAAATTTAAATTGTAACTCCCTAGTCCTTGAATGTATGACTTTTGATTGTTATAATTATGATTAGAAGCAACATAGGAGAACATGTAATTTTACCTCCTTAAGTTAGAGTATTTACGTAAAAAAAATATAAAGCAGAAACAAATCAATCTGATTTTCTTAGACTTCTGAGTCTTTTTCATGCATATTTAGAAGCTAAATGGTAACCATTCTTAATTGGACTAATGCTCTTGATAATTATCAAATCATCATCTAAAAATGCCATCAATGACACTGTGAAGATATTGAGTTTTCAATCAATCTCATACTTTCAACCACTTACGCTCTTGAAAACAGTCCTTTGAGTTGGACACAGTTTTTTGTTTTGAATTTGTAGAGGTCGATGAATTTGATCTTTTTTGTATCAAAGTTGTCAAGATTGTGTGAGACTAATGTAGACCGAGAAATAATGGCTATTTGGCTTAACAAAAAAAAATTCATTTGTATGCAACCAAATACACCAATGTTGTGAGGATTGTAGTTGTAACTTTCGATTATAGTAAGGCTGGAACATTTCGTATGGATATCCATGCAATTAGCCACTCAAAAGTTGTGGAAGGGGTTAATAAAACTTTATTATGAGATGCAATCCAAACCAGATAGGTGGAAGGCAAGGACAATGGAGGAAGAGTAATGGATAGGTTTCAGCGCTGAAACGACAAGAGATACTACTAGCATCACTTTTAACATTGAATGTTACAAATCTGGACTTAGTAGGAATCAGTTCATTAACAATTTCCATAAGAGGTGTTGGTTTTTATGGCAGAGACTAATGTTTCCAAATGAGGTTCTAAGTTTTGGATGGAATGTCATCCCAAGGTCAAATAAGGTCTGAAGTTTCAAGACCAGTCGATCTCCAGTAATACAGAAGTTCATAAGCTGGTTTAACTTAAAAATGACAGAAAGTTATGGCATCTCAGATGATTATTTCAAGCATGACAAACGATTAATCAACATACTTGAAATAATCTTCTAGATTGAGTTGCAAAGACTGATAAGCCTAAAGTCATTAGGAACCAATTGGTTCTCAACTTTTGGTGTAAGGGTAATGAAGGTGCTATTTATTTCTCCAAGTATATAATCAGAGTTAAAAAATGTGGAATGACTTGGGCTATTTAAGCATCCATGACATGCGGCAACATTGATACATAATGGCTTGCATTTCATTAGGACCAGGAGCTTTCCGAAAAGGTAAGCAGACTAAAGATCTTTTGACTTCCTGGGGCATACATGATTTGTTTTAGTTAAGATATTTAGTCAAAAGAAAGTGAAGTCTAGAGAGGTCTAATAGATAGTAATGAGAAAAATGTTAATGAAGTGGCTTTTGGAGCAACACAAATTTGAACTTTCTTTGAGGTTGAGATATCAAGGTGGTTTATGATTCAGGATATATGATTTCTACATCCATAGATGGTGGTGGAGGCATGGAAAAATTTTGTATCATGATCTCAAAATTTCATCCAATTCTTTCATGATTTTTGGGCCCAGCGTAATTCTTTAAAGTCCAAAAGCCAACTGAGATGATGGGAGTGGTGTTGGGCTAAGGGATCAGACACGTGGAGCTGAACTACTGAGATTTGGTGGCCTTAGTTTAAGATGTTACGTGGCCAAAAGGTCGTAGATTCCATGAAGTAAACAAAACTGTTAGATTTTTTTCCCCTTA
Organism: Escallonia herrerae; assembly: GCA_033070095.1. Classification (NCBI taxonomy): domain Eukaryota; kingdom Viridiplantae; phylum Streptophyta; class Magnoliopsida; order Escalloniales; family Escalloniaceae; genus Escallonia; species Escallonia herrerae. The sequence goes on along the minus strand of JAVXUP010001006.1, from coordinate 178,217 downwards.
CCATGGTTTTGAATAACGAAGAACCATATACATGAGTTTCTCAAAATTCTAAGTAATCTGATAACAAACTGGGTGTTTAAGCCATATAGCTTCAAATCTTATAGGTCTACGTTTGCAGGAGGATCCAAGGTTTACTTCAATGCAAAAGGAGCATGACTAGAACATGAGATACCTTGATTATTAATGATTGCATGGGGAAATAAAGCTACCCATTAAGGATTAGAAGGGAAAATTAGAAAAACATGGGTTTTGGACTTAAATATCTGTAGATGAGGGGTTTTTTTTTTCAGAAATTGTGAAAAAATGGGGCCAAACTTTAAAATCTCTGAAAAGTGGGGTGGGTTGGAAAAAAATGGGTTTTGTTTAAAAGTCATATTTTCCCATCCCCAAATTACCCCTCACCACATTGACCCACATCAGATTCCCTTCCCGGTTCTCCCCCAATCCCTTCCCTTCAAGCTTCTGCCTACCCCACTCCATCCCCCACCCCCACCTACACCCACCCCCCGTACCCTGCTATGACCCTAACCCCCCACGCCCCTTCTATTTTCCCTCCAATCGGCACTTCTCCCCAAACCGAGACACACTTCCTCCACGAACACGAACACGCACACACCTCTGTCTCCCGCTTCCACGCACGGCTGTCTTCTCCCCGCTCTCAGCACCGGCACCACCCGCACAATCCTCCATCCCCTCCGCCCAACCCCTCACCCCCCAACCACCACTACGTGGTCGGGCTTCCCCCAACCCCGTTGCCGTAACGACTGCCATGACACGACAAAATTACTCGGCGTTTCATACATGTCGCTGTAGAGGCACTGAAGATCGCATTCCGAAGCTCGACGTTTGTGGGCGCAAAAAAAGGTACCCCCCCTTACATTTTGCAATCAGTAGGTTGATCGAGCTTAATACTAGCGACCTTGTTTGTTTTCTGTTTTTGTGATCGAGAGTTTTTTGTGATCGAGCTTAATTGGTTCGGTGAGAAACAAAACGGGCTTGCATGCAGTTGTAACTGCTAAAATCTTGGACATACATTTGTTGGTTTCTCTTGGATTTTTGTCAAACTTTGACCCTTGTGCAGTATTGCCTCGTGTCATTTCATGTTCTAACAACGTATTAAGCAACAAAGATCTTTTTAGAGGTCTGGGATTAATGATTTTTGGCCAAGATAATTGTTTGATTTAGATTTCAATTTAATGGGATTTGTTGAGCATATAGTAACATTGTTTATATTTGGTACTGCAAATGGAAATTTGGTGAAAATCTTTGCTTTCGACCGCTCTCAGTTTTTGATGATTATGGTAGTTTACGATTTTGCTGGGTCATGCGTATCATGTGGATATAGCATCTAGGTACGATATTAGCTTGTGAAGTATGTACGTGTATTTACGATTGCCATTTTTTTTCCAGCAATGAGCTCAAACATGGAGCGAGGAGAGGCATCTTGTATAAGGAAGAGACACGTCAACGCGTTCATGAGATTTTTGTAAGTTCTTGATAAAGTTTATAAGGTACTGTAGATGCAAGACATGTAATTGTGTTGAGTGTTTGACGTTGATTTGGATTAATGTCTTCAGTGCCGACATAAAGCAAGGACTGTAGCAGTCCCACGCTAGTCGATACATGACGATGGGAGAGGTAATTGAAACTATTTCAGCATTTCCCAGCTCACTTATTTGGTAACCACTCTATAGACAAGCTAAAATGGATGTCTTTATTTTAGGTTCACAGCTTGCCTCGCGAATGTGGAAAGACCTAAGCAAGGAAGAGAAATTAGCGTATGTCCTCCAAGACAAAAAAGACATGGAGGAGTACAACGCAACTCCGAAGAAAGGCAAAGAGAAACGCAAAACAGATAAGGCAAGTATTCGTTTCATACCATTTTATTGTTATGCATGAATAGTTTCGTGGTAAAGACATCGAACTAGTAATCCCAAGGTTGGCTCTTAATATATAGGATATTTTTTTTATGGTTAAATAGGCTTAGCCTGTGATTTAATGATAAACAAACTCATAAAGTACGGGGGGTTGGACATTTAGGCTATACCCCTGAGAAAAGAAAATCGCAACCTCAAAAGGGTTTGAAAAACACAAAAAAATATCAGCCAAAAAGTGTCTGAAATTTTCATCCATCGTAATACTATCTAAAATCATAGGGGTACTAGAAATCTCCCTGATACCATCAAGCAAAGTATCCAATTTGACGAATAGAATCCCCCCCCGGTCACAAAAATTTTCCTAAAGCTGGACTGACAACAAATTCTGTATCACCCATAGGCAAGTCAGCTTTTCTCTTGTTAGAACCAATTATCTCGGTTTGCCACCATAATCTACGCCTAACAGGACCCGTCAATGCTTTATAAATGCAAAAGTCTCCACTATTGTTGTTCTAATTAGAAAAGAAAGCAGAAATCGAAACTGAACATTAACTGAGGTATCTGTGTGGAATTGCTAGCCCCATAGACTTAAAAAATCAGACCCCTCACCGTCACATTGCCATGACTCATGCGTCAATTCAGGTTGTGCCTATAGTGGAAATTCAGAAACTAAATTGGTGTTGACATAGAGCACGATGGCATTCAATAAAAAAGGGGCCAGACTGCTCTGGGCTTTCAATAGCAAAATCAAATAGGACTCTATACTGCTAGAATATACCCTCTCCTAGCATGTAATCAAACATTTGATGGGATACCGGAATCAAGAATCTCTGTAACTTTGACATTATAAAATCATAGAATCTTATATCAAACTATTAAAGGAACATTTTAAACCCCCCTCCCTGCTGGCAACCGAGAGCCAAAAGTTGCTTGGATCTGCTTCATTCACGTAGTCCTCCTCGTTGATCTTTTCACCCTCAGTTTCCATAATTTCTTTGCATTTCGCAGTGAGTTCTTCAACGTTGTTCTCATCACTGTAACAGCTTGTTTAGCTTTTATTTGCCTTGGGATAATTGTAAATATTACTCTAATCTGCAAAAAAAGGATCAGTATCTTTGTTATCAACAAAGCTAAAGAAACTAAGACTTGTAAAAACAAAAAATGAATACAGAACATGCCTTCCAATATGGCAGCAGGTCAGTTGAACGGGCCTCTACTTCTTTCAATGCAGTGTAAACAGCTTCAATAACAGGACTATCACTTTCAAGGGAATCAAAATTGTAGTTGAACACTGCACTGATAGACCAATAACGTCTTAAGTCAATTGAGAGAATTGTTCTTCCATATTAACAGTAGACCCATTGACTGCGTTACTTTTGAGCTTCTCTCCCAATCTCTCAGCACATTAGCAGAACACCCGATCAACTATTACCGACATGTGCTTCTTGTGAAGAGATGGAACCACAGCCCTGCGCCTTGCTTATCACAAGTTAGACCTTCTTGGTGGCTTGTGGGGATTTAAATTTATAAGCTACAAATATTGACCGTCGCAGATTGGAAGCTTTTTAGACAAGACAAAGCCATGGGGCATTACAACGCGGGGTTGCAAAATACTAAACTGAACAGAAATTCACCAAAGGAATTCATAAGACACGTGATTGTGATTCTGATGCCTCCCATGGTCAACAATGCCTCCACCATTATCATTGTTCTTTCAAGAAACAATGATAGCTCGCATACATTGGCATTAATGGAGTAATTATTAAGAATGACAATTTATTATCTATGATGCATACTTAAATAAGTGATCTATCAATATTACGTTAGCAAATGATCAGTTAAAGTTTACGTATAATATTCCCATCCATTGTCTAGCAAATGATCCATTGTAGTTTACGTATAATAGGTTTATTCATTGTTTAGGGAGTAAGGGGCTGTGATTTTTGGAGTAACGTGTGTAGTGTATCAATATAAATCTGTGAGTGTGAGGAATGAGGTTTTGCAATTGAACAATTAAAATAGCAATGTTGAAACTCGATTGGCCAACGGTGACACAATGCCTTTGGTTTGCAGCTTTCTTCTGTTGGCCATTTTTTCCCGTACATTTGTAAGGACAAGGACAGAAAGAGAGCAATACAATGAATGCATGAGGAATGTGTGTTTGTGAGAGTTTCTACATGTATAATTCGACTGCTGATAATGTGGGCTGCCGTGCAGCCATGGTGCGAAGGAGGGGCTGCTTCAGTCTGATTGCAGCCTGTGGGTATGGTGTGTTTTGGTTGTGGAATTGTGTTTGTGTTGTGCATGAACTGAGGGTAGCAACGGTGGCTGCCCTCGTGTGTGTGTGTATGTAGGTCTGAGAAAAAAAAGAGGGCTATGGTTGCAAGGGCATCCTTGGCTGCCGTGTTTACGCGAGACCAGTGTGTGCATGTGCTTGATGGTGTGTGAGTGGGTGGGTGTATGGTGGTGTTACGGGGCAGCATAGTGAATGTATTATGATGGGTTTCAGAGGTAAAAAGGGCGTGAGGAGTTGTAGTGTTTTTGTGAGTATAGAGGTAGAATGATCTAAGGCTGGCGTAATCGCCGGCAATTTCCTCGGTAGAGACGGTGAGTGACATCGCAACGTGCCTGATTGTATTTTACCTTGATGCATGATTTGTCTCCTATGTATTTCATGAACTCTAGAACATCAGTACGCTTGAGTTAGCACGTAAGCTTGAACTTAGCACATAAGCTTGAATTAAAATATATTTTTCATTCTGGGGGTAAATGTCATATGTACCTCATGAACTCCACAACATCAGTACGCTGCTAAGCTGTACAAGCACTCCACAAACAGTCAAGTAGATAGCTGCATAGGCACAATGACTTCTCTATACATTCAGCAATCACACTTTGGAACCTGCATTATCGTGCATTATAATTGGACGGTGTTGTTTTACAAGCTTTTACATGGAAATGTACTGCACATGCCCTTATTGATAGCATTTCTAACTTATTGCAGGCAATCTTCAAGAGCCAGTGTAGCCCAAGGATGCTTGCTGCTTTGATGGAGGGGCTAAAAGAAAATGCCGCCAAATCCTCTGCAATTGAGGCAATGGGTTTTCAGTCTTTTTTCAACATGAATTGTTCAACATTGGTAAGGAGTTTCTTACTTGGCCTTGTTGACAGATTTGACCCGTACACGCGCAAGATGCACATAAGCAAGACCAAAACCGTACGGATAAATGTTAGTGATGTTGGACTCGTATTAGGCATTCCATACAAGGGCAAATGAGTTCCAACATCCATTGACGATGATGTCTTGCATCCCATTCGGGATTGTTTTTCTCGGATGAGTTTAAAGGCCTTGGCCTCGTACCTCACGAGTGTACAAGTGGTCAAAGAGGAATTTTGCCAGGCATTCTTGCTGTTTTTGCTGAGTACATTCCTTTATCCCACGAGGGGCAAGCCATCCATGGACTTATTTCCAGCCATATCTGTAGCATCGACGTCCGCAAAATACAATTGGTCGCAGCTTGTCCTTGATAAGTTGGTCCGAGGTGCGACCAATTTCAAGCAAGGCAGGACCAAGACCGGTATCGCCGGCTACGTTGCGTTGTTGATGGTACGCAAAATAACTATATGTACATTCATTTGTAAAGCTATGTTTATTATTGACCTGATCCATGATGACATTTCCCATGTAGTTCTTTTACTTCCACAAAGCTCCATGCGGCGTCCTCGGCATCGAAGAGGTTGAAAGTCCCTATATGGCACATTGGACACCACGCCATATAACTAGCCACATTGAATTGGAGAATCGTGGAAAAAATGACACGGATGTCTCTCCCGCCCCTGCTAGCACCTCCTTCACTATTCTGGTACGAGCTTAGCAACCACGTTCGACTGAAGTTATTTGCTTTTGTTGGGTTTCTTTTTTACACCTTCAAATCATTATGTTTTTGTATGAACTACATTTGAGTTTATAGCAGTGGATACGCAAGTCTACAGAGATTGTGCCTCACTTGCCAAAACTTGAGAGGTTCCTCCTTGCAAAGAAGGCCGCTGCATCATCTACGGAGCCAACATCACCTGAAGTTGGCCCGACACCTCAAGCTCAGCTACTATCATCACCATCCGGGCATGCGATTTGGACTGCTCGGACCGCTTCAGGTCGTGCCACTTCTGGAAGGAGTAAGAGGGGAAAGAGGCCGACCGTTTCGAAGAATGACGGTGCCCAATACAAACCTGTATCTAAGCGCCTACGATCCTTCTCCTTCCCTCCCGCAACTAAAATGTCTCCTGCAGCTGCTCACTCTGAACGTGCCAGCCCTCGTCGTTCACCACCGACTCCGATCGGCGACAACATGGATGATTCTTCTTCAGCCGACGACCTTCTCGTACCCTTATCAAAGCTGTCCTTTAAAACGAGGAAGACAAGCAGCCGTATTATTGCAGAAGGGGCTGTGGCCGATGCTTCAATCATCGTCCCGGTCCAAAGAGGAGGTCTGTTCCAATTAGAAGGGTGAAGTGCTCTAACACGACAAGGAGCCCCTTTCTTCATATTGCTAGTGAACAAAAGATGACGCTTTCAAGGCTCGAAAAGGAAGCTGTGAAAAACGTCTTCCAGTCCGAAGTCCCTACGAGGTAAGGAATCTGCTTAAACCTTTTGGGTTTTTTGGGTCATTTTATTTATAGAAGTTCTTATTACTTATCCTATTATTTTCATTTGTTATCAACAGTTTGGTTGTCGTTAAGATGCCTCAAACCTTCTTGACTAAGGACCGAATTCTCACGCTCAGGGGAAGCAGTGGGTCTCATCCGAGGTACGACATCTCTACATACCTCTTCCAGCAACTTACTTAGATATTTATAACGCGAATAACCAACTAGCATGATAATCAGAAACCCATCAGATCCTGAGTATGATAAATCTAGTGAACTTATAGTTACTGAGCTATTCTATAACCATGAAATGTCATGATTTGAGTGGTCTCTAAACTGAAGTTGGCATTAATTAGAGATGGGTTCAGATATGCTCTAACTGAAGGTGTTAAAATCATCTTTTCATATGAGAAATGTATATACGAACACACCTTTATTATTCCCAGTTCCCTCGGAGCTGTGTCCCTCGTTGCAGCCCACTCAGCTGATAAACTAGCTAAGTAGGTGAAAGGAGTTTCTAAGTCCCCAGTCAATCCATATAGGTGCTCCACTTTTGCAGCCATATGAGTATCCTCTACTTCCAAGACAGCAGAAGATGAGGACGCATTGAGTTGAATGTGTTCATCCATATCCCTATGGCATAACTATACGGTTTACCTTTATATGTGAAACAATTTAGTTGCTTGTCACACGGTTTGTATAATGAAATGTTAATATCCATAAGCAATTTAACCTTACTTTTCCGCACTTCCGAATGGCAGTTATCATGCACATCTATTGAAATTTCCCTATGAATGTTATGCCATCTACTTTTTACATGAAACAGGGAGATGGTAGGAATTTTTTTAAATAATAATCTTAAACTTCGACCCTTGTGACACTTTATATACATGTGACCCGTGTCCCATCTGTCTGAAGAAAATGAGGAAAGAAAGTATCTTCTTGATGTTAGTACTCAAGAAGTTACAATAGGCACGAATAGATCAGTAGTTGATCTATGGAAACTAACATACAAAATATCTCCAGAATGGGAATTGCAATCATTATCCATTTTGAAGCTAATGCATGTGACTGACAAATATTTTTTGAAACATACGAGAGACATAAGTGGTTGAAATCTTCTGTAGATGGAACGCATGATGGGGTTAACGTATACATGTAGGTGGAAAGATATTTTCTTCACTGAAGGCAGGTAAAACGACAATATCCATTTTAGAACATTATCGCTTTGAGGTCACTACATTGCCATAAGATCTATATTTTGAAAATGAGGTCAAAATCAAGAAAATTCCCAGTACTGTATGTTTACGATCTTCTGGAAAGAATAAGATGAAAAGACCTTGAACCCGTAATATCACAACCTCAACCAGAAGGTTTGTTCGAACAACAAGTAATGGTTAAATCAATATAACATAAACTTGAAGCATCACTCGGAGTAGTTGTGAAAATTGCTAGAACAGTAGCCCTATTGTAAGAAACCATGATATGCTAGTGGCACTCCAAGTATCACATTGCACATGTTGTTCCTTATACAGATCATGTGACCATGCCTTCAAGTAGTCAATAGAATGCTACCAGCAATTTTAGGTGTGTCAATAATGGCACTCTAAGACATAAATAGATACACTGCTAGACTAGAAAATTGGCATGTCCAAACAATTTTTCCCAACTCAAAAGGACATTACCTTTTTCCTATTCTTTCTGCTATAGAGTAATAATACAGTACTATGAAGCTAGCTTCAGCTTTCTATTAGTTGAAAAACCGTCATTCACTAACACAGATAGCAACACACTATTTCACAACAATGTCCAAGTGCCCTCATTTCCTTCAGTATATACTTTTATTCAGCTTTAGTCTAGAGACCACCTACTAGTGCGAGCTTTAACACCTTTGTTTAGAGCTTATCTGAACCCTGCTCTAATTAATGCCAACTTTCACTAGAGACCACTCAAATTATGACATTTCATGTTAATAGGGTCGCTCAATATACCTATTCCTTTTAAAAGGACATATTTTGATAATCACAACCCAATTAGGTCCTCTATCCCACCTACATAGACGTAACGACCAATTCTATTACGCTAACGGCACAATCAGCTTTAGCTGCTTCAAATAGTGTAAAAGGAAGCCTCACTCGATTTTAGTAATTGGTTGCTCGGCTCTGCTGCATATTGTTCCCTTATATAAGCTGTCCAAGTAAAATGAAATGGTAGGCTGGAACCCCGGTGAGTCTAAGTAGCCTCATGGACTAAATGGCGTCTTCTCAATCACATTACATATTGGATAATGGCAGGTTGTGCTCTTAGCCTTTGTACATGTTTCAAACACGTTGTGCATACCTTTGTTCCATTCGTTTAGAGTCATGCACCCACCGTCGAAGTCAGTTGCACAGTCCATTCATTCATTGATTGTATAATGCTCTAAATAAGATGTTTTCATGTATGGTAACAAAACTTTTTAGATAATTCCTTATTTGTTATTTAATTTTGTAAGTTGCACAGTCCATTCATACGACATTCGTCACTGACGGTGGTGCGATGAGAATAATATTGCATATCCCATTTAGGGAAGTTGTTATCAATGGTCAAACGTTGTTTGCATATCAACGAGGTTCCCAGAAAGTAATCCCTGCCTTATGTTTCAGGTTGTTGATGAGTGGTCGGAGGTCGTCAATGCCGACCGTTCAGGCTCCGTGCTACGTTACACATTTGCCTCCGATTTTGCGGTGATTTACGTTGTTTCAATTTGAGTATTGCTCATATCTTTGGTCTAATTGTTTTGAAACTGAGCCACGTATACCTATATAAACTGCAGTCCTCAATTATCAAATTCATGGATGACATCATGTCCGACGATGAGATCTTCGACTTCTTCTCCCGCTTCTTTGAACATGCTAACCCGCTGATTAAATTGGAGGAGGTCCAGTTGGTATACTCTTGGGTCATTAACTTCTTCCATATCGGTATTCTATTCGTAAATTGGCTCTGTGCACTTGCCAATTTACAAATGCATACATGTTTAAATGGCACTAACTGTTAAAAAAACAAGATATTTAATTCAGTTGACATTGCCTTTATATCAACCATTTTAGGTGTATTGTTCATGACACACCTTAGGTACTGAATTTTTCTTCCCTTTTTAGTTCTCCGTGCCAATTTGTTGGGACTATCATTGGTTTATGCTCTGCATCAACATCAAAGAAGTGAAGTATACAGATCTGAAAGAGTATTATTGCGGTTTACGAAGAGAATGGGCACATAGAGTTAAGGAATCAGAAGCACTACACCAAGATCTCATCGCCCTGAGAGCGCCCTTGTTGCATCGCCGTTCACTTAGTATGTCACGGCCTAAAGTTAAGGAGTGTAAGAAAGCTGTGAGCCTAATTTGAAAGGAGAATAACTAAATACTGTTGCGTAGAAAACAATTTTACATGCTTTAACTTGCCGAAGAAATGGCAGAGGCTAGTGGGAGGCACCGCACTTCAAACGAGAGAAACAATAATTTAACTAATGATCAGTACTTATCTAATGAATATATGTCTAATGAAGAGTGAAATATCCCTCTTCCCACTATGTGTTAGGATTTTGTTTTGTTATTAGTTTTGCACGTCGTTGTAATAAGCGAACCTCGCCACTGCATTTGTTATTTTAAAGCATTTGTTTGTGTAATACTACTGTGGCTGCACATGTTTACTTTGCGCAATGGTTAGGATCTATAACAACACCTCTACAGCCTCTAATCTATCTAAAGCTATGCCTATACATACATAAAAGTTGTCATGGTGGCTAGCTTATAATGCTCTCAGAAGGTAAGCACAAAGGGCTCAACAACTGAGTTAAACTAATGATTACGTGATCTGAACATTGCTAAAGTCAATATCATCTCAAATTCCAAGTTAAGGTAGCTCCGAGCTGCTATCATGTTTTGTTTCTACAAAGAAAGATGTTGAAGGTATTAAAATAGAAACCAAGATTTCCATTGCAAGATTTCTAACATGTGAAATCTCTGTTAGAAACCACGTTTTCTTTTGAAAATGTCATTTACCATGAAATCTTTGTTACAAAGTGAGATTTCCATTTACGGCCTTTGAGAACTTGGTTAGATTTCTTTTGAAAATGTGATTTTGGACAACGATTTAAATGTGCCAACTTTTCTTTTAGAAGCCAAGATTTCAATAGAAAACGCGATTCTGGAAAGCAATTTCAACATGGAAACTCTGTTAGAAACCACGTTTTCTGTTGAAAACGTCATTTACCATGAAATCTCTGTTACAAAGAGAGATTTTCATTTACGGCCAATATTTCTTTTGAAAATGTGATTTTGGATAACGACTTAAATGTGCCAACTTTTCTTTTAGAAGCCAAGATTTCAATTAAAAATGCGATTCTGGAAAGCGATTTCAACATGAAAACTCTGTTAGAAACCACGTTTTCTATTGAAAACGTCATTTACCATGAAATATCTGTTACAAAGAGAGATTTCCATTTTCGGCCAAGCTGTTCTTTTGAAAATGTGATTTTGGAAAACGACTTAAATGTGCCAACTTTTCCTTTAGAAGCCAAGATTTCAATTGAAAACGCGATTATGGAAAACAAAATTAACATGAAAACTCTGTTAGAAATCACGTTTTCTGTTGAAAACGTCATTTACCATGAAATCTCTGTTACAAAGTGAGATTTCCATTTACGGCCTTTGCAAGATTTCGTTTGAAAATGTGATTTTGGAAAACGACTTAAATGTGATAATTGAAAACATGGGTTTGGAGGACGATTTCAACATGAAATCTTGGTTAGAAACCAAGATTTATATTGTTGTCAGAAAGCTTGGTTAGAAACCACGATTTCATGAAAACGTGCTTTAAAAATGCGATTTCTAATTTCAGAATTTCTTTTTTTTCATGTTCTTTCAATTTTGTTTAAAGATGTAAAAAAAAAGTAAACCAAATGAAAACGTTCTTTCAAAGCACGATTTCCCGGTTGAAATCTCTCTTTAGAATAGCGATTTCCAAAAAGGGGTTACTCGGGTAAATAAGGTTCAGAATGGGATAAAACAATAATTAAGTTCTAAAAATGCATCATTAAGGGCAAAAACTCCATTTAGAATCACAAGAAAAAAACAAGAACAAGCAACTATCACAGGCGGTAATTGATGCTGAGCAGTCTCAAGGCACTACGAAGTCAAAAATTACACACATCATAAAACCCGGCTAACAAAACTTCATCTTTCCGAAGCTCTTTTAGGGAGGGAGATATATTTGCAACATATATATTGCCTGTTAAAACTGTAAAGTGGAATATTTGCCAGCAAGATTAAACTTATGCTGATAATATGATATATGCACATCACTTGTTAGTATAATACAACAGTTTGCTTACAAAAAATGGCAATGAAACGGGTCCAAGTTGTTACCCTGTGTAGTAGAGGATTGCAACTCATAACAAGGATGGGGACTTGGTCACTGAATGCACAGCTTAATAACAACTATAATTAGCATCACGTACATTGAATAAGTTTCCAAGTCCCAAAAGAGGTGCAATATGTACACCATAAAGTCTGCAACAGCCGGATCAAGATCCAGGGCAACACCAGCTGCTATACCGTGAAATAGAGTCCCATATATTGGATCCCATTGCGGAATCAGCTTGCTATTGTTGCCATGCTTCTAGTTCGGTTGAAGAGCGCTGTTGTACCCCTTCAGTATCCTCTACAAAATTAGGCCAGCTAAGCCAAAATGATCCAGATTTACATCGATATTTACAATCCACGCCCGCAACCTGTGAAGAGTGTACGCTTGAATCAGGATAATTGATCACATGGGTCATTCATTACAGAACAGAGAGCACATGCACACGCAAAGAACACTGAAAATAGCCACTAAATAACAACGTCATGTACGACGAAAATTAAAAGGACTTGAAAAACAAGGCAAAACTAGAAAAAGACACAAACTAGTGCCCACAGTTTGGCTCAACAGTCAAAACTACACTGGCCTACCTTGTTACTATGATACCTAATATGTTGTCCCTAATCCACTGCAAGCCAACATAATATGTGTCTCATGTCCTCCAATACATCGCTCGACCAAAACCCCTGCCCAGACGATACTGCAAATTAAATTTACCTCGAGTAAATGATTCAAAGTATACCCTTGCCACCCACCTCATACTTATATGCACTAATGCTCTCATCCGGATTCCAACTCCATATCGGATCATGTGGTTGAACCCTGGTCATTGTTCATTTGGTATACATTCCAATATACAATACCAACGGATTGGCTGGTTCTCGTACCAGCCAATTAGCTCTCGTATTCTTGGGCATAAGCCATTTAATCATGTGGGAAATGTTCCTTGTGATATTACCTTTCCTGGGCTCACCCGGTAAGTGAGGTTTTTGTAGCACGCTCATGAGGTTCTTAAAAGTATCCCCATATGGGTTAGCCTACTCACTTGCAATCTGGTGTGGACGGCGGTCACAGCATCAAAAGCACAAGCCCTTTGGGCAGATTTCTATGGCCAAATGCTAAAGCAGAGAACTGACGTGCCCACCTGCTATGACATGGGTTGACACATTAGGGCCAACATCGAACAGGCTTACCGCCTATTTCACAAGCCAAATTGCAGTGCCCTATTCATATTTGATCAAGAGCAAGTGGATGAAGGAGAGGAGGGCTGGCATGGGTTAATTTTCCTATAGTTTGTGATCTTAGAAACCTTCGCCACAGGTTCAACACTTGGTATCGAGCAGATGGCACCCATCCGGCCCCTGGTACCCCCTTCTTTTCTCTCATTATATCCAGTATACTATACCAAGAAATCCACAATATTACCATAAACATAAAATGAAATTCCTCCAAGGCTCTGTAACTTACAAACTCTTGCCAATGATAGCTTACCTCATTCAAGAGACCTCGCAGCAATACTGTCAAAAGGACTCTTGTTTCATAAGGGTGAAGCCATGGACAATTTAATATGAATTATATAAAGCAATGGTAGTTAATTGTATACTCTAGATAAGTCTAATGTAAATATTGACTGAAATACAAACAGTAATAACATGCACATCGACAGATATGATTTGCATCTGGCCTATGCCTTTCCACTGTGATATTGACCTCATACTTGTCTATGGTACTAGTTCTACGTAGCATTTTAATGTTTGTTCTAAATCTTGCCCGTTGCTTCAGTCCATAGCTAACCCTGGCCCGGCCCTTTCAGTTTAGACAAAATATACGTCATGGGCTATCATTTTCAAGTAAGAGCCTGCTCTTGCGCAGGACTGCCACCATCCTCGGTGCCAAGTAGGCACCTGGGTTTACAGCTTCCAACAGTCAACTTGGGGTCTCAATTACTGCCCTTCTCGAGTGTTTGCAACAAATGTTTAACTTGTGAGAGCCCCTAAAAGATGGGGCCTTCTACAGGCTAAAGTGTCTGTCATCTTTGCAAATTTGACAGACACCTTTGAGGCATAAATTGGCATAATTACTTGACTACACAAACAAACACCGATATGAACGGGTTGAAATAAGAAGTAAGCAAAGATTAAAATTCAAGCACGTGGAGAAATGAGAATAAATGTGTCGGGCTATCATTTTCAAGCAAGAGCCTGCTCTTGCGCAGGACTACTACCATCCTCGGTGCCAAGGAGGCACCTGGGTTTACAGCTTCCAACAGTCAACTTGGGGTCTCAATTACCGCCCTTCTCGAGTGTTTTCAACAAATGTTTAACTTGTGAGAGCCCCTGAAAGATGGGGCCTTCTACAGGCTAAAGTGTTTGTCATCTTTGCAAATTTGACAGACACCTTTGAGGCATAAATTGGCATAATTACTTGACTACACAAACAGACACCGATATGCACGGGTTGAAATAAGAAGTAAGCAAAGATTAAAATTCAGGCATGTGGAGAAATGAGAATAAATGTGCCGTCCAGTGATGCCGCTGTAACAACAAAGTGAAAGGTTTCGAAAATGGTGCTTGTTTGAGCCAATGTGTCAATTCAACGCATCACAACGTAAGATTAGCGCATAAAACTATAGTTAGATATCAGTTTTCATCAGAAACTAAAGCTACGCACCAGTTAAATTCCTTGGTTGTTTGTGATGTAGGTGGTTGCCGCTTCATTTATTGCACCCTTACAGCTCGAACGATTGTGACCGGTTTGATTGCAACGAGAGATCCGCTTGCCCTGAAATTGCGACTCTATTCGAGCGGTGCGTGGGCGACCAGCAGGCCGCTTGGTTCTTGGTGGCTGCATGAGGTAGAGGCCCCTAGGATTACCTTTTCTACAATCTTCCTCGACATCCCACTGGATCTAGTCAAATGTCGGCTCATCGAAGGTCAGAACCGGAGGAATTTGATGCTTGAACAAATGCTTTTGCTGGTCCACCAGGAAGATGCGATCGACAAGGTCATAAACGCTCATCCTGAACTTGGGAAGGACTTCCATGGCATGTGGACAGGGAATCCCCGTATAGTCCATCTCCTGGCAACTACACCATCGCTGTGATAGATCCACGGCATAGTTGTTATTTTTGCTATCAGAGACTGAAGGTTTGGTCGAACATACACTTGCTGCTAAGGGACAATGCTCTGCTATTAGATTTTTCAATCTTTTCTTCAATTCGAAGACCAACAGGTGCACGCCACTTGGAAATGCTTTCGCTTTTTGTGGCCAAGAAAGCTGTAAGAGACACAACGTGTTCTTTGATGAAACGATGAATATTTAGTTCCCGGAGGTGATGCTTACCAAGCCATGCATTGTACGATTCAGCTAGATTTGAAGATAACCAATCCCATCTCTTCAAGGGAAAATAAGCATTAGCCCAGTGCTGTGGCTTGTTTTGTTCCAGCCAAAGGGTAAAGTTCTTGTCCAGCTTGCACATCTCATTGTAGTGGTGCATAAATTGGCTATGAGGTTTCCTTTAGGTGATGAAGACAGTGAGAATTGCAGTCAGGCCCAAATACCTTCTCGATGCCATTGACTAGACTCTTGTTCCTATCCGTCATAAACACAAATTTGGTGTCCTTGTCCAGCACTTCTCGCAGCTCACTCAGAAACCAATCACAATCAACATCATTCTCGACGGAGGCTATGGAATATGCCAATGGATACAACCCGTTGTTCGAGTCTAGAGCACAAGCAGAGAAAACGCAACCTTTATAGAAGTTCATGAGAAAGCAGGAGTCAATGAAAATCTAGGGCCTGCATGCACTATGGAAATCGACAATGGACGTACCGTAAACTACGAACAATTGATTAAACCGGTGATTGTCTTCGCTCGCTTTACAGTAGTTAGTCATTCACATAACCATGGAACGTATGCATAACCTTGGGCTGGAACACCACCCTCAATACTATCCTTTGCCCACTCTTTCACGCTCCAAGCCTGATTGTAAAACATGCGAACCTTGTGATCTTCGTGGAAGATGGTTCGTATCTTGTTAGGGCTGAAATCAGGGCTCTAAACAATCTTCCTTTTAAACTTCTCCCCAAGATACTTTGCCTTCATAATGGGGATGTAACTAGCATCATCACCTATGTTGTGCGAGTGAGTCGCGGTGTAGGTTATTACTCTAATGTACGTTGATTCCCCGTCGCACGTGGCAGTTAGATACCATGTGAAACCAATAAAATAACCCTAGAGGGGGGTGAATAGGGTTTTGAAAATTAATGGGGAATTTAAACTAAGCACAATCATAAATCTCAATCAAACCAAGTAATAATTCAATGAAGATGCTAACTAAACAATCTCAAACAATTAAAGAGCAATAAGTAAAGAGATTGAGTTAGAGATACTTGACAAGGAGATTTAAATGGTTCGGCTTGAACTACCCTCAAGCCTACATCCACCTCTTCAAGGAAGTCCCTTGCAAGAGCACTAGAATCCACTAGCAACAATCTTCTTCCGGGTCAAGATCAAAACCCTTACAACACTTGGTGATATCCCCACACCAAGCACAAGCCTTGAATCCACAAAGCTCACCCAAGACTTGACAAACCCAAGCCTTGATCACAATCCTTTTACAAAGATCAATTGTGTACAAAGAAACATTCTTGAAAGGAAATGAGTACAAATGAAGCTCTAGTACAATAGAGAGATGAGAGAATTGATGACTTGAAGAATGCTCACTCTCAATCAAAGAATTGCTCACAAAGATGCTCTCTTTAATGATGTAAAATCATGGACATCCTTTAATGTTGCATATTGCCCGTAGATAACCCTTGTTGTTGTCCTTCCACACACACTTGAACTTCTTGTTAAGCGTAAGGAAGTACAAGCATCGCCGAAATGCTTTTATATCTTCGAATAGGCTGCCTTTCTGGAAATGCACGTCGACAACATTTGAAGCAACAATCGTACCATCTATGACCAGATTTTCGGGCGGATCATATACGGGAGAGGCAGGTTTGAAGCAGGATGAGGTTAGTTCCAGTGTACAATCGTTAAAAGCATGATCATAACCTAAGGAGGCTGGACTTGGTTCCACATCGCTGGTGATAGTAGCAACTTCTTGTGTCGGAGAGGATGAAACGTGTTTCAGTGGACTATCGACTAGCATGGTGGGGAGTTGAGCGTTATCACCAGGTTCAGGAAGATGAGCGTTGTCACCCTCACAGTGGACAGCAGGCCGAGGCATTGTGCAATGATTTGACACCTTACAAACAAGAATTTACATGTCAACGCTCACATCAATCACACAAGCAAAACAAAAAGATATGCCAGCATTAAAGTCAGTACGTCGGGTTGGCTGAATGTCCTGCTTGCGGCATCTTATCGCCGATGAAAACATGAACTTTGGTTCCAGAATGTAACCGCAACATTAGAGTCAAAGCCCGCTGGTTTTGCAGCGACACTAGCTGTCCCGTCTCTTTGTTTGTGCAAAATACAAATGACTTGTAGCATGAATCAATAGAACACGCTTCACAGGCCTCGGCTACGAAGTGATCATACGAGGTTGTTTCATCCACGAATAGTAGTTAGCTGTTTCCTCCCTCTACGACAATGAGACCAGCAACTTCGCGTTTATCGCCCCCCCAGTGGCAAAGGCAATATAACTCCTTCATGCTTCCCATGTAGCGGCTGCATATATCAAATCATCAACGAACATGCCTTACATTATACAATGGCATGTCTTCTTCATGTATATCCATATTCCAAAATGCAATGCTTTTGTACACATAGTACATATAAAGGTAAAAAACAAAGGGAATGAGTCAGAATGATCATATAACGTAAACTAATAACTATTGGCTGCAGTAAAGATTGTGACTCGCCAAAGCAAACGTTCAAGGCAGGTAATACCGTGTTGGTAACATCGATGTTTGCACAACTCTAATGATGGCAGTGAAGAAGAATGGGGAGCATTTATATCTATTGTCGAAGACAAATTTATCGAATACGGATGTGAAGATCATGAATGGGAGGAGTTTGTATTTCCTGAAAATCAACAAGATGTTGGTTTCACTACGATACATGAAGAGGTCTCCCCCAATTTGGGGGGAAGGAAGTAAACGGAAGAGTTCAGACTACTCCAAAGAATGGATCGACGACACTGGATGATCAAACATTCAAGAAGTGATGAAGGAAAGTTGATAGCAAGACTAACTAGCTGGGAAAAAGGATTATGGTAAGGTAAAGTGACCATGTTCACCAATGTCAAGGCTTGAAGATCAGTTGGCTGAAGAGTATATATGATGCCCCTAATATGAAGAAAATCTGCACTACAGTGTCCTAACTAACTAAATCTGGAGGTGATGTTATCCAGCCACGTGATGATGAGAAGGTATATGAAAGAGAGCAAATTCCAAGTGAACCTTACATGCGAGGAAGAAGATCAAAATATCTGAGTCATGACAGCCCAATAAGCTTATATTGACAGAACAGGAATGAATGAAACATCTGATCTATGGCATGCAAGTCTCGCTCGTGTCGGTAACAAAGCGCTCAGAGCAATGGTGCAAAGACAACTGGTCAACTGACTTCCTCCCAAGAAGTTAGATCTGACATTGTATGCCAAGGCACACCAATTGCCATGTACTGAATCATCAGCTTAAGCGAAAATGCCGCTTGAGCTGATAGAGTCGTACGTGTTTGCCAAGAGGAAAGGGAGATCCCTAGGAGGCAAGAAGAATAAGTTAATTTTTGGTCAGGGTTTTGCTAGATATGTGTGGGCGTATATTATCAAAAGAAAAATCTCAATCGTTTGCAATGCGTTTTCAACTAACTATGTGTGGGCGTATATTATCAAAAGAAAAATCTCAATCGTTTGCAATGCGTTTTCAACTAGATATGTGTGGGCGTATATTATCAAAAGAAAAATCTCAATCGTTTGCAATGCGTTTTCAACTAACTATTTTGTTAAAAAATTCTAGAATGAAATTTACTTTTAGCAATCTCAATGGATAAAATCCTACTCTATTTCAAATCTCTTGGACTTTCTAAGCCTTCTTTCATCATTCTAGATTGAAATTTATGAAATACATTGTAATTAAATATATAACAACATATCAATAATTAAAGACACGAACCAGCCAAGTACAATGGATAAATAGTCTCCAAAGATTCAAAAAACTTGATCGTGTTTAAAACACAGTTACATTATGTTCTTAAAAAAACATAGCTAGAACATAATTAAGATTATGGACCGAATTGAGGTAGAATGTTTGTTCCAGATGCGAACAGGTTTACTTTTCAGAAGTTGCAATCATTTGATACTATACTTAAGCCCTCAGTCTACCTTCTCATTTCTTTTAACCAATGGAGTTTATCATTCTCTTTCCCTCAGTTATCTTGGAGCTTGGTGTGTTTTGTGAACCCGGCCAACATATGGCATAATCCACTAAAAATATTCCATGAAGGGCAGTAAATCAAAATATAAATAGAGAACAGTAAGGGTTTAAAAGAAAAACTGGAGAGTAGAGAAGCAGACTATAAGAGACTCTAAGGCATTCACCTTTGCGGATATGTCTTGCATTGCACACCGAAGCAGTCATATACTTTTAACAGATTAATTCTATTACCATGTCTCTTTCTAATAACAGGATAGTGTCTTTTGTCAAGCTAGCAAAATCTTTTTAAGTCTAATAATAAGCGGCTGAACTTTAGGATCAGGAAATTTTTTTCTTTATGATCTACATTGTTTTTGAAGCTGGGGACTTGACGCTTGCCCCTTATCTTTTACCACCTAGATGATCTCTTTGTTGTTCCCTGCTAGTTACCTTAATATGTTATTGCTAATGAGATAATTCTATGTCATGAAACAAAATCAGACAAAAAAAACAAATATTAACCAACTTCAGAAGACACTTGACATCATATACAAGTCTCAGGTTGCCTTAACACCACTAATGTCGCATTAAAAGCATCTTACCTCCCCTGGACCATATTTAAAATCTGCTCATATAGATTAACATGATAACATACTTGGTAAAACTTTAGGCCGTTAATTATTAATCATTGATGTTTCCTACATCGGCTTATATTCTCAAGAATAGAAATGTTAGGGTTGCTTCGGTCTTTATTGCCTAACTGAGCGATGCATACATCAAGGCATGACTATTTCAAGGCATTTTCTTTATTTTTCTAATATATGCTTGATGCTAAAGATTTCATATAACTGGCTAAAGAATAAAGTTTTGTGATAGTATAGATAGCAGTAATTCAACAAAAAATCACATAATTAGATTGCAAATTGTGTAAATAATACGCAGAGTAGAATATAGTGCATATTCTGTTGTAGTCATATATATATATATATATATATATATATATATATATATATATATATATATATATATATATATATATATATATGTGTCTAGAATATTCTAATAGCACTTTTATTTTCTTCGGGATGTATCACTAAAACCATGTTTTTCAAATTACCAGTCAATCCTAATGTCCCATAAAATGCTCCTTAATTGATGCTAGCTTAAACATATTGTGAAGCAGAAGGAATTACTGGAAAGATTCATGCAACAAGGTTTAGTTTGTTGCATGAATCTTTCCAAAATGAGGTGTCTACCACTGGCTGAGATCAGGTCTAAACGTTAACTCTTCCTCTGGGGCCCTTATAATTGACAAGTAAGAGATGCATAATGACGCCAAAACCAACTTGGTTGCCCTCTAAATCAATGTGTGTGGCATAAGGGACACATCTTGCTACAAGCAAAAGAATGGCATTCCAGATTCATCGTCTAGCATGACATGCATATGTGGTTCTACATTATGATGATGCTCAGTCCGGAGTGGGCTTGTAGTTCCCAAAATTCTTCTTTCTAGAAACTTTAATGATACTACGATACTATCATAGCTCATGATGGCAGTTCGAACAAAATCTTCCATGTAAAATCATTTGCTATGGCAATAATCTTCTTTTTTTAATTGCGTATCTTCTTCTTTTTCTTTTGTTATACGTGTTTGATATCTTCTTCTACCCAATTGAATACTTCGAGCTCACGGTGGGTTTTTTTGTTTAAGTCTATAGCTCTTCTTTTTCTTGTAGCTGCACTCATTAGATTGCACTCATTCCTTTGTCATTTCAATTGGTGTATATTAAGTTGACGTAAAAAGCAACAGCAAGGTATAGAGGGAAGTATGAGATTGCATTGAACTCGTGGACAGTGTTTACGAGTCATCATCCTCATCTAGGCCTTCGTCCCACATCGTTAGTTCAGCTAAATGAATCCTTTTCTTTCATTTCCCTCAATCAAAGCACAGGACTTATTAGCACATGTTTTCTTACAAATCTTTAGCTATCAAGTACTTTCACACAACTTATACATCTAAATCGTCTTACCCAATCAACTTGTCACAAATCAACTTCTTCTTACAACGTCGCTAGCCTCACTACCGTCCTATAAAGCTTTGCTTAAAGTTTGAGAAAAATAACAAAATCACAAAGCACCCAAAAGCCAATCTCTACTTTAATGGACTGCTCTAAATTCTGCAAGCAACATGCTCGTCAACCTCTCCCTCCTTGTGCCCATCCATTTTAATTTATTCCCAAGTGCCTCCTAGTTTTACTAAAATTGAATCGCATCTCCTGCTTAATCCAAAACCTTTGAATTTCAAATTACTCCCATAACTTTAACTTAACTCACTCCTACTCTAGCCTCATCAAATTAAACTAGATCATTCGCAAATAAAATAAAATGACGAACGTCATCCTAAATATGATTAGTGAGCTTCTCCATCACCAAGGTAAAACCATAAGCTTCTAAAATCAAAGCCTTGGTGAAGTCCATTTTATTGTTCTCACGTTAGTAGTAGCTCGTTCAAACATATCCTTCATCAAATCAACATAGCTTATAGGGACTCCTTTTTCACTTGAGCTTGCTACTCATAAATCTACAAAGACCATGCGAAGATACACTCTTGTGGTGCAGAAGGAATTACCGGAAAGATTCATGCAACAAACTAAACCTTTGACCGATTAATTCCGAATACTACCACTTCCCTCTCATTTAAATTGCATCAATATTGTTGGTCTCAAGTCTCAACATAACCAAGTATGTTAGCTTAAACTTCAAATGTCAAATTATACTAAACCGAATCTAGCTCGAGTAACCAAATCTGAAATTTGGTCTCCAAAATAGAAGACACGTTAATCTTGACCTCAAAAATTCATTTCTTAAACTTTTGAGGGCTTTCCTTGTACTTTGAAGTGCTGAAACCTTTAAGTGCCCCATTAAAACTTAATCAATCACTACGTAACTTATAATTGTAATTTAACTTAGCCGTGAAAATTGGCATATGATTCCAGGGTAAACTTCATGATAGCAGTAAATCACTGTGCAGACACGTTGCATAAAATAAATATGGGGGTATATGGCATGAAACTTAAAAGGAAATCATCCATGTTTTACACAAGCTACATATGTATACTCTCATACACAAGCATGTACATATCTTCAGACTAAAGCAAATAGTATACGCCAAGCACCTATTCAGAAAAGAAGTTAACTTGTTATTACTTGCACTAAACTCAAAGCACTCACTCACCTCAACCTTTGAGAGAGAGGTGCACATCTAAGTTAAAAGCAACACTCATTCTGTTACATAGGCTATTTGTGATCTGGCTTCTCAAAAAACTTTCCTGGTGACAGTCACAGCCTCGCATGCTTTTAGCTGCGTATTCTAGTGGGAACGTTGATAGGGCCAATAACTGAAAAGGCAGTAGCACTACAGCTTTGTCGTCCATCAGAATGCTTTATGAGAACTTGTAA
This sequence comes from Escallonia herrerae, assembly GCA_033070095.1. NCBI lineage: Eukaryota > Viridiplantae > Streptophyta > Magnoliopsida > Escalloniales > Escalloniaceae > Escallonia > Escallonia herrerae. Next base: position 155,464 of record JAVXUP010001006.1, on the reverse strand, counting down.
CTGTTGTAATCATTGGAACATATATTTTGCCCATGTTCTCCTCCCCTTGTCGTCCTCATCTTCTCTATCTTATAATTAAAGTGAGAGCATATTACGTGTCGTCGGGTAAAATTATCTGTAACGATTTTGATTAAATATCAATAAGCTCGTAAGCTAAAAATTCGCTTATTAGATCAACATATTGTCGGTTCAAGTTGATTCTTCGTTTTATTTTCATATCTCACTTCTAAATTTGTTACAGTGTCTATTTGCTTTCTTTTTTTTTTTTATCAACAAAGGCATCATGTATGCATGTATGTCCAAGCCCCTAGAACAATATGCATGGGTAAAAAGACAATCAACTAAACGAAAAGGCATAAATTCAAAGCAGAGGACTATGTTCTTGAACTGTAGTGGAGCAATGACAGAAAAGAAAGGAGACTAACATCTAAAACTGCAATGGAATTCTAGCAATAACTAATTAGCTGACATTTTCACTGATGATGCCATCAGAATTCTCTCCTTTAATAAATAGTAATAGTTGCCAAGGCACAAGCCTCATAGACTTAAAAAAAGGGGAAGTTGCAAATGTTGAGAAGGCCCAGTTTACTCGCTCTGGTCTTTTTCAAAACCTGTTGCCTATATTACAGTTGCTAATGTTTCTTCGTCTCAATGTGCAACACCAGAATTGCTTGTTACACCAACCTTGTCATTTCCTTAATACAGTTGTACTCGTCATACACCTCTCTACTGCTTTATAAAGCCACAGCCGTGCTGGTTAAACAGCAGTTTCGCTTTTACCGGTTAAAATGACGATACTTGGCAAGATTGAACTAGCAGATACCACAAGTTTTAAAATAAGCAACGACTTTTTACTAGTTCTAACTCCATCTTCACCTTCTTTAAAAAACTGGCAGTGCCTCTCCTCGTCAATCTCATACAGCACATGTGCCACCTCGACTTCTTCTAAACCATAACGAAAAGCAACAGAACATGAAAAACCGAAAAACGACATTCATCGCCAGGACAATAGAACAGAAACAACACAAAACTCGGGCTTTACAGCGGCGTGCACAAACAAACATCGAAGAAACCTACTGATCACTCAAAATGTAAGAAGGGTTTACACTGGCGCGCACCAACATCGAGCTTCAGAATGCGATCTTCAGTGCTTCTACAGCGACATGCATGAAACGATCCTTGATTTTCTTGTCACGGCATCCATTACGGCAGCGGGGTTGGGGGAAGGACCACCACGTAGTGGTGGTTGGGGGCTGAGGGGTTGGGCGAAAGGGGATGGAGGACCGTGCGGGTGCGGGTGGTGGTGCTGTGTGCGGGGAGGAGACAGTTGTGCGTAGAGGCGGGAAACAGAGTGCGGGTTAGTGGAGGATGTGTCTCTAGGATTGGGGAAAAGTCACGGTTGGAGGGAAATATGGGGGGTGGGCGCAAGTAGGGTGAGGGGTGGAGTGGAGTGGAGTGGGTTAGGCAGAATTTTGGAGGGAAGAGGTCTGAAGGGATTTGGAGGAGAAGAGCTGGGCGGATTGCACGATGGGGGTCAATGTGGGGAGGGGTATTTTAGGGAAGGGGAAATAGGGAGGTTTAAAAAAAACCATTTTTTACCAACCCATCCCACTTTTCAGAGATTTTAAAGTTTGGCCCCCTCTTTTTACAATTTCTCAACAAAAAAAAAACCATCAACCCCAAATAATTTTAATGAAAACCAATGTTTTCCTAATTTTCCCATTACAGAAGCCCCTATCAATCTTCTCAAAAGTGCATGCTAGCTATCTCGACAATTGGTCCAAGTAAATTGAGGTCCCACCCAGAAGATGCCAACCAGGCCCATATGCAAGAGAAAACATGTTGAAAGAGTGAGGCTAGGGATGTCATAAGTATAGATGCAAACTTATCTTGTGGGGACAAGAACTTGATTAAGATCACCAAAGGGACCTTGAAAGAAACTAAGAATGAAGAGCAGACGAAGCTTTGCTAAAAACATAACTAAGTAGGAAATTAAAATTTACATAATTTATATCTTCATAACAGAATTTTGAATCTTACTGCCATAGAGTGCCAAATCTAAAGTCATACCAAGCATGCTTAACCGTCTGTCATTTGAGTTGCACACGCTTGTTTATAAGCTGGCCTCTTGACCCCTACCTTAAGCTATTGTGGTTGTAGTGGCTCATGATGTGGAATGTGAATCATGAGCAGCTTGGCTGGTTATGTTGTCTTCCTCCACCAAAGTACACCCTTCCCAACAAACATCTAAAGCAAGTCGTCGCCCTACCTCTCGACCTTAATCTCACTGTGCTTTTTGGTCCACTAGCAACCTAAACAGTTACTATTCCCACAAACACATACTCACCACACTAGCTGATCCCACCACGAACCCACCATCACCGATGTAAGCCCTGAATCACCATTCAATACCACCACCACTAGTCAATCCCACCAAACAAATCCACCACCACACCAGATCCACCACAAACTCACCGCTGGGTGTATGTGTTGTTTGTGTGGGTGGGTGGGGGTCCGGGGGGAGGGGGAGTAGTTAGTGTGTTAGGCTGGGCGATTGGGATGTGTGTATGAAGACCCGTTGGTTGGCATGGGGCATTGGTTAACGACAGTTGCAATAGAGAGCTGGACGCTACATGTCTCCCTTTGTTATAGGGCACCAAATGGATAATGGTGGTGTTACCGGTATGGATGGCATAAATTGGTTGTGGGCTTAAATTAGGTGTTGGATTGAGTTGCTAAGGTGGTGTTAATAAGGGTATTTGGGTTCTTAGGTTTCCTTTAGGATTAACATGATGGAAATATCACAGAAGGGCGAATTTGACACGTGAACCACAATATGATGGATTGTTGGTGTTATTTCTTAGATTTCGGAGAGGAGGGGGGGTAGGTTTGCAAGTTTAGGGCTTGGAATTAACTTCGTTGCAAATTTAAACGATCAGCCATGTGTCAAAATTTTATTGGAAATCCAAACGAATGTATATTAGTCTAATCAAAATTTAAAGGCAAAATAACTGAATTTTGGGTTATTTGACCTCTTTACTCCTCTACCACGGCTTCCTTGACCTTCATGGCCATTGGCCTCCGTGACGAACACCACCACCAACCACTGCAATAACCTGTGATAATGATGCCACCAACATTCATGACCAATGCTGCTACCAAACTCTAGCGACCACCCATGACAACACTATCATCGGCCGCGCCATCCATGACCAAGTTATCACCAACTTGTCAACGGCCGTGCCACCCCATCACCAACTTATCACCACCTTCTTCGCCACTCCATCATCCATTCGTCCCATGCCTACTCCACCTCTAGAATCCCTCTTGAGCGCAACTCAACCCCATCATCTCTTAGCAACCACTTCAAAATTAGCACCACAGCTGTTACTGTTACAAATTAAATCCACTACTGATAAGATCAAAAACCCAAACTTTATCAATTGTCATCATGAAGTAATTTGTTTTGGCCAGATCCAGGTGAGGAGGATAATGGTAGTAGCGGAAATGGTGGTTGTTTGTGGTGTGGTGGTGGTGCTACTAATAGTGATGGTGGGTAAGGTGGGTAGTCAAGGCAAACAAGCCTTGGATGCTCAATGTGATCTCCAGCAGTGACGTCTCCACGGCTGTTGGTTTGCCTTTGGTTATGATTGAAATTGAAAACAACATCAACAGTGGTAATAGCGGCGGCCAACGGTAAGGAGGGGCAGACGATAGATGTAAGTTAAAGAAAATGGAGTTAGTTTTTAATCCCAATTTAGTAGATTCTTACCCAGAGCAACCATTTTGTAACGTTCAGGAGTTACGTGCTTAATTTAGAATCTCAGGGTTTTATTTGTCAAACTGGAGAAACCATAGGGAATGAATGCAATTTAGCCTTGAACGTGAAAAAAGATGGAAAAATAAAAGTACATTTCTTGAGAATAATACAGCAGTCACAATTGCGTTGGATCAAAAAAGAAATAAAAAACTTTATGGCAGAAAAGCTGTAATTCACCGTATACATTCACTCCCAGCCTCATACTCCAAATCCAACCAACCAGATATAGCATCAAGAAGACAAAGAACAGACATAAACCACAGTGAACACCGAGCTGCTAATGGAATCTAAACAAATTGGAATCGTCATTTTAGTTCTTTCAAGGAAAATCTTCATAGTGGAGGTCAAAACTAAATAGATAGGAAACATTTGAAGTGTATAAATGATATTTGCATCAAATGTTATACAAGCAAAATTTGATACACATTTATCTACGTACTACTTTCCTATTTTGCTAATTACATTCAATGTCAACTTACCTACAGGTTATCTGCGGAAATGAATATTAACAACCGATGGCTGTAAAAACAAAGTCTGCTGAACAGAGAGTGCGAGTGGCAAAATTGGATGAAAAAGGAATGAAGAGATCTTCTTTGTCCGACCATCAGTGCTACCGGCTTCCGGTCCTAATAAGAAACCCAGGTGTTCGATGTCATTAAGGTTGGTTTAAAACAAAGGTAAATGTGCCAATGGAATATATGAAACTCGAAGAGACAAACTGGATATGAGTTATACAAGCACAAAGAACTCGTGCGTGCACGCATGAGCATACTCATTCACATAAGCAGAAAATGTCAGATAGATAACACACCTGGTTTAATCTTGAACTTGAGGGAGTTTGGCTGCCTCCTCAAAATGAACTTGATGGGATGGTCAGTCGACTGCCGATGTCTGTCAGTTGCAGAAATTAGCTGCAACATCAGGTCAATTAAGAAGGTAATTTAGCAGGTAGCACCCTCAATAATAGTTGTTGCATGTCTACATAGTACGCTGTTCAAAAAGGGTGTATTATGAGCCATACAATGCAAGCCATACTATATATATATATATATATATATATATATCGGATGGTGTAACGTCCACCTCAAAGAGAGGTGGTTAAGCTAGTGAAAAAAAATGATTTGGGCCATCCATAATCACACGTGGATGACTAGATTGGCGCTGGAAAAATAAACACTTTGCGAACGCTAGGTGTGGATCAGCCCTTAGTTGCACAAAGCGAGGCGGGACGTGGACGGTAACGGGGGCGGGGAGCGTAAGCAAATGGAAGAATCTAAGGCTGGGAGATATTTGATTAAAAAAATGCCTAAAGATAAGTACCATCTGTTTACATATCTTATAGTTAATTATGATGTACAGACTAATTTTTTTAAGGGCTAATTACACCTATGTCCCTGAGGTTAGGGGGTAATTACAGTCAAGGATACAAAGTTTCAAAATGTAACATTCCGTGACCAAATACTTTTAAAATGTATCACCTGTGTCCATCCGTCAGGGTTCCGTCCAAAAAGTACACTTTTTTATGATGTCATCAATACGTATTTTTAAAATGACGATACTGCCCCTTGTACTGTATGTATATACTGAATATATTTAAAAATTTTAATTTAAGATTTCAAGGTTTAATTTAAAGATTAGGGTTTGAAAACCCTAAAATTATTGATTTGTTCCTTAGCAGTCTATTTCATCAATCTTAATCTGCAAATTTCTCACTGAAAAACCCTAACTTGCAAATTAGGGTTCTAATTCGCAATCTGCAAATTCTCATTTCAAAACCCTAATTCGCGAATTAGGGTTTCAAAACCCAATTCGCGAATTAGGGTTTCAAAACCCCAATTCGCGAATTAGGGTTTCAAAACCCCAATTCGCGAATTAGGGTTTCAAAACCCCAATTCGCGAATTAGGGTTTCAAAACCCCAATTCGCAAGCTGCAAATTTCTCAGCGCCGGCAACCATCTCCACTTGCCCCACGCCGGCAGCTCCCTTGCGCCGTTACCTCCATCACTGTTGACTAACTTTGCGGCAACGGGGAAGGGGAAGGGGGAGGGTGGTCGCGGTGACGGGGAGGGGAAGGGGAAGGGTGATCGCGGCGACGGGGAAAGCTAAGGGGGAGGGTGGTAGCGGCGACGGGAAAGGGGAAGGGGGAGGGTGGTAGCGGCGACGGGAAAGGGGAAGGGGAAGGGTGGTCGCAGCGAAGGGGAAGGGTGGTCGCTGTAACGGGGAAGGGAAAGGGGAAGGGTGGTCGCGGCGACCGGGAAGGGGAAGGGGGAGGGTGGTGCGGTGACGGGGAATGGGAAGGGGAAGGGGGAGGGTGGTGCGGCAACGGGGAGGGGGAAGGCAGACGGGGAGACGGGGAAGGAAGGCAGATGGGGAGACGGGGAAGGCTAAGGGGGAGGCTGGTCGGGGGAGTATGAGAGATCAAATTGGGTTGGGGGGGATTAGGGGGGTTGCGTGGGGGGGTGGGGTGGGGGGTGTTAGAGCAAACATTAAATTGTTTTTTTTTTAAGATAAATTAATGGCATGTGAAAGAAAATAACATTTTAATTTAAGGGTAACAATGTCATTTTATCAAAACCGTTAGGTTTTTTAGGGTTCCGTTTGGTCAATGGACATAAGTGTAATTTGTCCAAACTATTGTCCTTGGCTATAATTACCTCCAAACCTCAGGGATATAGGTGTAATTAGCCCTTTTTTTAAAATACCATAAGCGACAATGAATTGTTACTTTATCATCGTCACATCAAGTGACTACCAGCTACTTGCCTTTAAAAATAACAAAAGTAAAAAATGTTCTGCTGCTACTGTTCACTTATAATTTCTAGGTGGCACATCTCCTATCATTAGTTAGACACGGGGCAAAAAATGAATTGGGGAGAGAGAGAGAGAGAGAGAATGCACTGCTTGACAAGCTCTGTTCTCATCGATGAGAGCAGTCAGAAACGGACGAGGAGGCTTCAAGACTTTGAAGAAAGAGGAAAACAAAGAATTGACTCGAAAAGGGCATGGTTTAGGAACTGTCTCACTTGATCCATGCATCTCTATCTAGCTGACAGGATCGACTTCCCATGTTAGCTTGGAACGGAATCCCATGGAACTCTTAACTTCGCAAAAGCAAGTTTCTAAAAGAGAAGCGTCACCATATGAGGAATTTCTTGCCACTAAGAATCAGCCTATATATATATATATATATATATATATATATATATATATATATATATATATATATATATATATATATATATATATATATATAGGGTCGTGATCCATTGATAGCGCTAACAAGTTGCTAGCGCTGTTTGGCCGTCCGCTACATTATGTTGCGGACGGTGAAAAAAATTGCTATTGTGGCGCGCGATCTAGCAGTCCATTCTCGCCCGTGGACGGCTAGATCACGCTAACAACTTGGGTTAAGTTGCTAGCGCTATCATTTTAATATATATATATGAGCTGATCCATTGCTCGCGCGGGAACCTTCTGCTAAGTTGCCCGTGGGATTTGGCCCGATGGGAGACTGGGTGGTAGAGTCGTGAAAACGCTCATTTCTTCCATATTTTGGACCTTAGCTCCATAGAACAAGATGCTACGCAAAAAATAGATACGAATCGTTCACATCTCGCACGTGGAAAGTCAGATCGCGCGGGCAACTTAGCGAAAGTTGTCCGCACAAGCAATGGATCAGTTCCATATATATATATATGGAGATGATTCGTTGCACATGCTGGCAACTTAAGGTAAGTTACCAGCACTATATGACCGTCTATCCATTGCGGATGGACGGACCAAATCTATATTTTTTTTAAAGTAAACTTCGTCGTCCGCTACATTATGTGGCGGACGGTGAAATTTACTATATTACCCCTCCCCCTCCCCCCACCCATTTGCCCACTAATTCCTTTGACTCATTAAATACTATCGAAATATTTTGGTCAAAATCATCGTCCGCTACATAATATAGTAGACGACGGTTTTTTTTTTATAAAAAAGTTAGATCTAATTTGTTCATCTACTATGGATGGACGGTCAGATCGCGCTGGCAACTTATTTAAGTTGTCAGCCAAGCAATTGATCACGTCCCTATATATATAGATAAAATGCCAGCACTGGCAAGTTGCCAACTCTTTAGTTAATTTCCCTTTTAACCCATCAACTTCTAAGTAGTTCATTTAAAATAGCTTATACTTTTCAAAAAACTAAAATTAACCTCTCTCAAATTTAGAATATGTCATTCCTAACCAAAAGAGAATTTAACCATATGAAACTGATATTAGGGCTTAAAGAAAATGGCTTGACAGGAGATGAGCTTGAAAAAGGTATTCAAGCCATTATGAGTATTGTTAAAAGTAAAAGAACCTTTAATAAAGATGAATAATAAACGGATCGCAGGAAGTCCAAACAATTCTTATATAGAATTAAGTTTTGACTTCCAAGGATATTACCCTTATAAAATAGATGCTTTCATAGATACTAGAGCATCCTATTGCCTAGCACACTAGGAATTTTACCCTCTAAAAGATGGATCAAAATCGATCAACTCATGAGCATGCGTATGGCAAATGACAATGAGTTCGAACCAAAATATAGAACATATATTCCGGTAGCAAACAATTCATTATAGAACAATTAATCAAATTCGACTCTTTAGATGGTAATTTTCAAGTATGAAGTGCTTTCCTAAAATAAGCTGAAAATAGACTATTTATTCAGGAAGAGTTCCATATTAAAATACGTCGTCAAAAAATCCCGTTGTTAAAATATGCTGCTCAAAGATGTAAATTTGGTTTTCATCTACCAAAACTAAGAGAAATTCAAAAATATATCGAAAGTGAGCCTCCCTATGCAACCCAGCATGGTGAGGAGAACAAAGCAGTCTCATGGAAAAGGTTACTTGAAGAAGAAGTAACCAAGAAAGAGTTACTTAATGAAGAAGTAACCAAAGAAGATGGCAAGCGGGTTAAAGAAATAAACCAACATTATCAATGCAAATAAGGAAAAGAAAGTCCTAATCTTAATAACATAAAAGAGATGACATAAAATAATTTTAGTAATAACCTGCTAAAATTATGGAAAAAGGATAAACCTTGAGCGGCATTGACCCTTAAGGATAAAGATTATGTGGTTACCTAAAACTAATACAACATAATCTTGAGATGGTCCAGTAATTTGAAAGACAAATTTCTGAAATACTAAAATAAGGGTTAATAAGACCCGGTGCAAGTCTTCATTCAAGTCCGACTTTCATGACAAAAAATCATGCAAAACAGGTTAGAACAAATGCCAGATTAGTTATAGACTACAGACCTTTAAACGTAGCAACAATCGAAGATGACTATAAAATTCCAAATAAGGATAAACAAAATCCAACTAATCAACATTTTCTCAAAGTTTTATTTAAAAAGCGGTCATGAACAAATCAAAATAGAAGAATCATCATTCCATGAACTGCCTTTAGCGCACCACAAGGACACTACGAATGGACGGTATTACCAGTCGCATTGAAAAATGCACCACCTCAATTCCAAAAAAGGATGGATAACATTTTTAAAAAGCATGGAGACTACTGTGTAGTGTACATAGAAGATATATTAGTATTCTCAAAAACCAGAATATAACATTAAAATTATCTAAAAAAGATAGTACAAGAATTCATTGATCATGGATTAGTACTATCACAAAAGAAATGTGAATCGAAACAGACTACCATTAACTTTCTAGGATTGAGAATAGAAGATAGTAGAATAATTCTCCTTCAAGATCATATAGCTGAAAAAATCTAACTAGTGAACAAATCAATGATGTAAAATAACTTCAAATATTTATCACATTGTTAAATTACGCGAGGAAATTCATCTCGCATTTATCAAACTTAACAAAAGCTTTAAGTAAAAAGCTTAGAAAAGGAAAGTGGATAAGGGAAGATGAAGATACCCAAAATGTTCTTTAAATAATAGGTCAAGTTAAAATCTTGCCAAAACTAAGCTTGGCTAAACAAGGAGATAACCTAGTTATAAAAACTGATGCTTCTTAAAATTGTTGGCGGTGCAGTATTAAAAGCAATACTCCCTAATTAAACTGAAGAACAATTATGCGGATATTGGAATGAAACCTTCATAAATGCAAAAACTCGGTATCACATAAATGAAAAAGAGTTTTAACTATAAAACGTGGCATAAAATATTTATACATATTTTTAGTTTCTAAACATTTTTTAATCAAAACAAATAATAGGTGTTTTAAAGTTTTCCTTAAGAGAGACCTAAAAGATATTAGTCAAACGAGATTTTATCGATGGCAACAATGGTTCAGCTATTATACTTTTGATGTAGAATGCATCTCATCAGCCAAAAAATGTACTTGCAGATTGTCTAACCAAAGAATTATGCTTCATAATGTAGGGAGTTGTAATATCAAAAAAGACTACTCAAAAGGCCTTAAAAGAAAAGTATAGAGAAGGAAATCCTGAAGTTGATCTATTTGGAGAACCATCAGTAAAATTCGACTACTACATAATTTACCCAAAAAAGGGAGGACAATTCTTTGTCTTTCCACAAACCCTCTCCCCACAGCAAAAGAGGATGGTTGGACTACCAACCCGCAAGCCCTAAACCAGAACGATACAAAATTAAGTAGTCAAAACCGATGCATAAGTTTTAGAATAAAGAGAGTAAACCTAAAACCTCAACAGCAAGGCGCCCTAAACAAATGGACAAAACAATAAAAAATTACTATCTTAACAAGAAGGATCAAAAGAGAAAAACGGCAACTGACGAAGATAAAAAATTTCTAAACAGAATATTACCATAACACTAAGCCAGTTATAATAAAACAAAAACATTTTATGATCCAGGGTTACGTGCAGAGAGCAAAAAACTCTTTGAAAATGTCTGGAACTACCCGAGAAAAATTATCCGAAAAGAATTACGGAGAACCCTCAGTCAATTAGCTGATTATGCTAAGCACTAATAAAAAAAAGGCTTAATATAAACGAGGAAGAATGAATAATAGTTCTACAAGAAAAGGAAGAAAGAATCTAACTGCTAGAAAAGCTAGAATCATTGCTCCCATTTAATATCGCTACTTAAATAAAAGTACTAGCCAAGAAGGAGAAACACAAAGAGATCCTTCGCAAACCAGAAATGAAAGCGCTCCTAAATTGGGATTACGGATGGCTAAGCCTCACACTACTATCAGGCAAGACTAATCTTAAATCGATTGAACATGGACTCGTAGACACAATCAAAATAGACCCGAGATGATTGGCAATATATCAAGTTTCCCAACCAAAATTCAATATACTCTTGGGAGTTACGGGATTCAGTCAAGAGATTATCACGATCCAGATATTGTCAACCTTCACATGGAGAAGTGAAACCAAGTTCTACCAACCATACCAAATTTGGTTCATTTATCATTAACTAATAAATAGTTGATGAATTCTTGCCTGCCACACAAGGATGAACTCTGGAACATATATAATGCGGAGAAAGACAAGATTGAAAAAAATCAGTTTTGTCCATGAGACCATTGAAAATATAATAGCCAATCCTCAAGAAGCATGATTCTGCAATGGACGAAGGATAGTAATTCTGAAGGGGTGTAGAGCATTCATAGAACCCTCCAAACAGGGTCAGATCAGGTAATCAAACTCTATGAACAGTTCAATAGCTAAGCAAAAGAAGAACATGCTCTGCATAGCCAAACTTTAGAGCTATACAAGAGGGTTCGGGACCATAGGTTGAGCATGAGTAAATTAGACACAAGTGCCAGTGAAAAATGATAAAGTCAAGTGGAGAACAGAATATAGATGTCTGCCATAGTAAGAGAAAAAGATGACTACAAAAAATAATAGAGGATTTTCACTGTTAAAGAGTCTTATGTACTTGATTCTTTCATCTATAAAAAAGGTTGAAATAAGAGTTAGAAGGTAGAGGAAGTTTGAGAGTGTGAAGTGGGCTAGAATTAGTGCGTGCAGTAACAGAAGGAAGCATTCATTTCTATTGCTCCTATGTAAAATTTCTTTTCTAGTGTAAATAAAGAAGTATTGGTTTTAGTACAACATTTTTCTCCAGCACTTTTTCCAACCAATATTCTGAAAACTTGAGTGTGTTTGATTATAGCCATTAGCTAATTTTGAGGAACGTAATGCATCGAGCTGTGTCCACTTGATGAAACGCTTAAATATAAATAAAAAAAAAACAACAGGAGAAGCATGGCAGACATACATTTAAGGACCAAGAACATCATCTTTGTAAGTAACATTATATCCTAAAATAACCTTGTGTGATTATATTGTATGTGACAAACTATTATAGTGCATAAAATTATATTTTCTGAACTTTTTTAGGTTAGACTGCAATTACATTAAAATATTAGGTTATCTAGCACTATTGAGGGAGAAGACTTAATCTAGACCGTCCATGAGGTGATCCACATCCACCGCCATATAAATAGCTATTTATTTAGCACACCTCAGCCATCCACATGATAGATCGGACGGCTAAAATGCCATTTTTTAGAACAAATTCGATTAATCACTTCTCTTTGTAGCGCTTAGCACTCATTCCAAAACTGCCCCTCCTTCACTTTCATTCGGTCTCTTTTTCTTTTGTCATCCCGGTCTCACTCTCTCTTATCTCCTCAGCCGCTCCCCACCTCACCCACCACCATCGCTACATCACAATCCCTAGTACCACCACAACAATCGCTACCACAAAGAATAGCGACATCGGCATCGCCACCATCGAGGTCCATTCCAGATTTGAGCCAAAATCGCTACCATCTTGGTGGTTTTGGCTCAGATCTAGTTTAAATCTCAGTGTTTTTGCTTGGATCTACAAATACGGTGTTGGTGGGATCACGGCAGTGATTGCCACGATGGTGGTTGATTGCGAATCAAGTTCGAGGCTGACGGCGGATATGTGTACAACAGTGGAGTTGGTATGGTGGTGACCGAGAGGCAGTGGATCTAACATTCATCTTCAACCTCCCTTCTCCCCCTCCCCCTCTCTCTCTCTCACAGATTTCTCTGTGACAATACAAGGTCCACTCTTGTTGCCACCAAACTCCATGGTTACGATGGTGTTTCGCTATGGTTGTGGTGGTTGCCGCGGGTTTGGTGGTAGCTGTGCACTTGATGATGCTGGGTTGTTAGGGGTACATTAGTGGGTCACCTTGGGTACTGTGGAAGTGGTCCATGTGGGTGTTGTGATGTCGTATGGCTTCATATTTGATTGCGATTTGGGTTTTGGGTTGTTGTGCGAGTGTTTGGCTGTCAGATAGGTTGTAAATGTAGTGGATATCGTGGTGTTGATTCCAACAACGGTGCTGGCTAAGGTAGCAATGGCGTAGGTGGATGTTGGTTGGTAGAGATGGTAATTGGCGTTGGTATGGTGGTGGAGGTGGGAAATGGTGTTGATATGTGGAGGTGGGTACTAGGAACCCATCAATAGTGAACTGTTGAGACAATTTGCAGAAGATAGAAAGAAAGAGGATCGATCAAAGGGCAGAATTGGAATCAATTTGCATTTACGCCAACCGCTCCTTTTTGGGACGGTTAGGCGTGAATTTCTCAAAAGAAATATATATTAGCCGGTCCAAATAGTGACGTGGAAGGCTAGATGGGAGCTGGATAAGTAGCTATCCAGTGATGGATGTGGATCAGCCCACTATAGATCACACACCCACAATACATCTATAAGAGCTAATCGCTTGATAGGGCTAGCAAACTCTCTAACTTGCCAGCGAATCTGAAGTCGTCTAAAGAAGCAACGTGGATGGCCCAGATTATTTTTTCCTAAACAAAATTTTAGTTTCCGTTACGTTATGTAGTGGGCGGAACAACTTACAAAATTGCCCAGATTTTTTCCTTCACAAATTTTTACCTCTGAGAGCTCATCCCCACCCAGTGCTGGCGCTAGAATGGGCTCCTTCCATATAGTTAAGTAGCCAGCTCTAATATAATTGTCATACAAGATCTGTGGACGTCCTAAATCTTCTTTTTTTTTTGGCGTTTTAGTTGCCCTATAATGGGCAGATGGTGCTTTGGCGATTTTTATATACTAGGAGAAAAAAAGAGGAGGACATCACCGTTTGTCCCATCATGGGGCGGACGGTTGTGTGTGTGTGTGTTCTTAGGCAAGATGAAGTAATAGAAGGTTCAATCTCCTTTTGCTTTCCAAAAGGCTCAAAAGTTGCTGACAACGGGAAGTTGGGGGGGGGGGGGGGGGAATTAGATTTAGCCCGTCCATATACGAAGGTTGGACAACCAGATCGGCTAGCAAGTTCTTTAAGTTGCCAACGCAGGACAGAGATCAGATAGACACCATAGCATTGGTCCATGCCCCTCTCATTCTAAAAGTAGCCGTCTCTATCCCTTCTATGAGCAGGGCTTTAAACCTCGGATGCAACTAATAAACTATAGAGTTCTTCTGTAAAGGAATATATATATATATATAGAGAGAGAGAGTTAGAGAGAGAAAGAGAAAGATGGGGGGAGGGTTGAGTATAAGTTTATATATATATATATATATATATATATATATATATATATATATATATATATATATATATTTGGGGGGGGGGGGGGGTATTGTGTATAAGTTTATATTTTCTATTTATATGTATACATGTGTATATACATATAGTCTTTGACAGCACCGGTAAAATCCCTATCTTGCTACCGCTTATCTGGTCATCCATTCATCTATCTTTTTCCTTCTTTAGCATTTTTAAGTTTCTCCGCACCATTGGACCGAACGGGACTTTTGATGAAATTGCCCCTTGGACTCAACTATCAAGACAACTCTACAGTACTCGTTCGTCCCATTATGGGGCGGACGACAAACGACAGGTGTGTATATAAGCAAACCCTCCTTCCTTCTGACCATCCTTCATTTCGGCATCATTCTCCTTCATTTCAGCATCATTCTCCTTCATTCCAAGATGTTTGGAAAGAAATTAGGGTTTGAGGGTATATACACCCCATTGTCTGCCCCATAATGGGACGGACAAGCACAATGGCGCTGTCTCATTAGCAGTTTAAAGCAGGGTCGGAGGGGCAATATCGTCAAAGTCCTGTCCGATAAATTACCCAGCAGACAGACTAAAAGAAAGCTAAAAGAAAACAATCCGGGCCATCCATGGATGGACGGCCAGATCAACGGTGGCAAGATAGGGATCTTGCCAAGACTGTCAAAGGATACATTATGTGCATATATATATACATCTATAAGGATATGTATGTGTGTGTGTGTGTGTGAGAGAGAGAGCTTCTCCAATTTTACTACTAACCAAGCTGATAACTGAGCATTAGGAGGGCATGCACAAATCCTAATAAATATATCCTAACTTGAGACATGCCTTCACATCCAAAAAGTTCAGTGAGTTTGAAGTCTTACCTTCTCGTCAAATCGAAAGAGAGATTGGTCGAAATAGGGCGAAGGACTCTGTGACTGACAACTAAACGGCAACGACGCGAGCATCTTCTTCACGAACTGTACCAGTGAAGCCCATGATAAGAATAATCATGCGTAATTTTTGTATTAAATGACTGAAATCCATTCAAATCCTCTTTACTGATATCTATACATAACAGACAATCTTCACAGAAGATAAGTCGGGAACAAAGGTAATACCAAAATGCAGCAAGTTCAATGACGAAATGTTTACCAGGGAGAAGCTGGTAGCTTTGCTTTTATTACACCTTTGCTGGTCAAGAGCATGAATGTTATTTGAGTGAGATGAGATAAAATTCATAAACAATGAATTTCTTGATGATACATGAAAATGGTCGCAGAACTGCTCAAATAAGAAATAAAGCTCATCCGTCGAATTCTACAAGAAATTGAGAAGGAAAATATCATCCGCACGTTAGAGAAAACATTTAAGTATCAAGTGGAAAAATAGAACACCAGAAATTATTCACTATATACCTGGTAAAATGCAATAATTTCAGTTGTCTCCATGTTGTACACAGCAAAAAATGCAGCATGGTTATCTGCAGTTCGAGACACCTGCAGCTTTCAAAATTGACAAATTAACAAAGAAGATTCCTCCTTTTGACCCTAGACGTCAGTAAGATGTTGAGCCTGTGTTTCATGTAAACTCCCCAAGCATACCTTTATTTAATAACTAGCTATGACAAATTAACTAGCTAGGTAAAATACTAAGTTGGTACACCAGGTAAAAGAAGATGAAAATGAAAGAACATTGTGCCCCCACATAAACAAACGGTTGGGCAAAACCCAAAATCTCAACTCAAATTCTGACAAAATAATCTGACTTTGAATTGTAGCCACAAGGTTAACCCATGTCCAACGAGATAAAAGGAGCGCAAAAACCTCCGTCTAAGTAATTCCATATGTACCCTTAACTGTCACATGAAAGAGAATTTGTGTGTGTGTGGGTGTTTTGGTTGGGGGGGGGGGGGGGGGGGAGGTTTTGAGCATCTCTTGGGACTGGGGAAATTGGGATATTAACTAGGGAACAATTAAACTGCACTCCAATCAAATCCATGGTGTCCGTAACTTTCAGCAATAGGGAACTCGGCTTTCACTCAAATCTAGCAAAACAGGGTGCCACTATCCCCCATCAAACCAAAACCTAAGTTGAGTACAATTAAAAGGAGGGCAAAAAACAACAAACCTAAAAGCAAAAGCAAACAAACCTACCCCTCCATCAACACTGCCAAACTTGATTAGTAAGTGATAACGATCCAAGAATTGCACCTGTCAAAGAAAAAGTGTTACACAAGCTGTCAAGTACCTAATCAATATGGAATTGGCTACATGCAAGCGTAAACAAGATTATGCAACTCCCAGATTCATTGTTATGCTGGGAACAAAGCTGTAAAGTTAGAATCCTACCTTCCAGATAATCAGATCAACATAATCTTGAAAATGGAAATAAAACTTCTTCTTCAGGCATTGATTTCTCTGATTCAAAAAAAGAACAGAGCAGTTAAGCGAAGTATGCCATCAAATCATACCCATCTACCATTGGAAAGCTCATAAATTCAAGGTAAACAGCGAATACATCAGGTAAAAATAGATAAAACACGATCAAACACGACAAATCATATGCCAAAAATCAACATAGAAAAAGATCAGCTCATTTAGAGGAATAATAAACTACGTTGCCTTCAGAGTTGGAGAGGACAACATAATTGGAACTCTAATTTTTTAAACCTCTAAGGATGCTATTCTTCTTCAGCTCATCCACTTCATAATAGAACGACTTTAAAAATTGTAAAATGGTCAGATCCATCAAATACCTGGTCCTCTGTTATCCTAGGCCTGGACAAAGATTAGAAAAATGTAAAATGGTCAGATCAATCAAAGACCTGGTTCCCTGTTATCCTAGACCTGGAAAAAGATTAGAAATGTACAACACTCTAAGCTGCTAAATATCACCATTTATAACAGGCAAAAGAGCTCGACTCCCAACGATACTTCTTCACACACGGTGCTACGAGTAGATATTTAACCTTCAGCTATGTTACATAGACTCGGTGTCTGAGTCCTGATTGGACACGTGCCCAAGTGTCGGACTTGCCAATTTCTGAAACATCAGGACAGCTTCCTATGGATGGGAAGGGTCTCAATTTTGCTTTTGAAGCAACGGGGAAAGAGGCAATCCATCATTCATAGTGGAGTTCAAACTGTACGGGGACACGGATCTGTAGTCGGACACGGACACGACACGGACACCTCTGAACTTGAGTTTGAATAGTAAGGGAATATATGTAGCCTTATAGATGCCATATGGGTCATGCGGAGTTTTTACCTAATTTGGGTTGTATTTGATATTTGTATGAAACTTGAGGTTGAGAATGTAACAGTCAACTCATCAAATAGAACAGCCTCCCATCTCCCACGTGATAAAAGGTACATCCTCCTCCTCCTCCTCCTCTCCTCGTTGATCTTCTTCCACTGGAATTGTCAACGTGGTGTACCCATCTGGCAAAAGACGAGTCTGACACGGATCCCGTACCAGTGTCCGTGTCGGGTCGTGTCAATACCGCCTCTTCACCCTAAGATTCACTAGTGCCTTCATCCATAGTCGAACCTCCAGTAGCATGCTTATTAACACATGAACCTCCATTTTCGTGGGTTTCTCTTACGAGTTGAGACAGTGCAAGGTTTCTCTCAAAAGTTCAGAGAAATAAATCGATTGACAGTCTTAAATATCAAAATCTTAAGTTTTTTGAAGGAATGCGGGTCTTCATGGAGTATCTTCAGGGCAGTAAAGTGTAATGCACCTTTAGCCTTTACATTCCCAAGATAATGTATTTTTGACACGGTCTGAGTAGTCCTGCCATATGCACAACCAGGAAGGGTCAAAATGAAACTGCCTACAACTCATGGTATCTAAGGGAATGAATGTCCCCCAGCCTAGAAAGCGATAAGGAAGCAAAGCCATAGCACGAGAGGTTCCTTCGTCTGAAAGAGTACATTCAATCTTTTATAAACTTTTTAAAGTGACTTTATGGAGAAGATTCTAAACCGGACTAAATTTTAACCGACAAGATGTGGGTAGCAATGTTAAGATTCATGGCAGAGAAATTGAAAATCAAGAGACACGAAGGTGAGTTTATAGTACAGCGAGAAAAACTCTTGAAGAATATATAGATTATAGAGATACCTAAACTGAAAGCTAAAAGTGAGTGCAGACACTTTATCAACGGACATATTTTACAAGCTGGGTTGAGAAATAAGTCCAAAAACTGCTTATGGACTATGAAATATCACTCTTAGAACCCAATAAAGTTAAAGGACGAGGCCACTGGCCTTACCCAACATTTTTGGAGAGGCTATCTCAGAAATTCGCCCCATGATGTCCAGGCCATAATAGAGCAACCATACGGTTGACTGTGACTTACCTCTAACATCACCACCCTTTTTCAAACTTCATTTAAATATTGTGCTTAAGTAGGGAAACCGGACAATCCCAGAAAGCACTAGTGTCTGAAGCTTCATGACATATTCAATTCATTTGCATGGAATGAAACAACTAATAACCAAGCATGAACAGTCCCTGATACATGAGAAGGAACCGAACAAGGAAAACGGCAGCAGACAGAACTTGGAAAAAGAAAAAAGAAAATCCAAGCAAAGAACATCACTTCAAACTAGGGCTAATGCCAGAACTATGCCCTAAAAGTAATATCCCAAATCCAGCTTGAGTACCTCATGTTTTAAATGTAGCAAATCAGTACCTCAAAATTACGATTGAATCCTAAATTAGTTTAAAGGTGGATGGAAATGAGTGGCGTTAATTAATTTCGAGGGTAAATACGTCAATAACGAAAAGAACACATCTTAAAACATGTGGCATATCATGTCCATGTTTTTAAAATGATCATGATTGAGACATTAATGTTACCGCTCTTTTTTTCTTTACCAAAAGTCTCTGTTTAATGCCCAAACTTTCATCTTCTTTTAAGCGAAATCACCAACCACCAAATCAACACCTACCACCGCCAAACCACCGCCTCAGAGCCGGGGCAAGCCGGATGAATATGTGAGCAGATAGTCCCTAGAGCACCAGCATTTGTGGCGCCCTCGGTGAGGTGTCACTCCCAGGGAGTGCCACCTGTCGCTTGATGGCATCACCTTCCAACCTCTATACATAACGGACTTCAGAATTCATTTTGAGAAGAACACGACGCATTCCACAATTTAACTTTCTCACTTTAGAACTTCAGAGCTAAAAAAAGTTTTGGATACAGAAATGCCCCGGATTTTCAGACCCTGACTCAAGACTTTAAGTTTAGACCCAAGCATCAGCCCAGAGACTGTCATCGTGATTCACCCTGCAACATTGCCCTCGCACCATTGTCACTGCTCAAGCTCTGTTTGGGAAGCAATGTCTCTGCCCATGCTCCATCGTTGCTCTGTCCTACAAGATTTGTTCTGATTCGGACTGCATTCTTTGTGGCACCTCCACGTGTATTGCTTCACCCCATTTCCGCATCACTTGCTTTACCCCATCCTTCTTCTTCCATCCCAATTTAGTTCCCCCCCCCCACCACTCGGACCTAGCCTTCTCCCCCCACCCCACCCTCCCCTCCTTTCCCTTCTTCCCGCCTTTCTCCCCAAGCCCGACCCCCACTTCTCAACCGCAACCCAACCTCCCTCCACCTAGGCCATAGGTGCTTCAACCTCCTCCCTCAACCCTTCCCTCCCCCTTGCTCCCAGCGTTCACCATCTAACCTCTTTTTGCCGACCTGGGAAGCGCCCACCTCAACCCCTCTCGTGCTTATTCTTCTTCCACCAAATACCACACCCCTTCTTCCATCACCATCAACACTATCGTCACTCCTAACCATGGACAACCCCCTCCCACGGCCACATGCGTCGCAGGCCACTCTGCCCGTACTCGTCGCGGTCCCCGTGCCACTCTTAGCACCCATGCCACATCCTTCGCACATTGCTCTTTGCGCCTTGCAATGCCAACTAAGGCTATCATTACGTTCCTGCGCCTATTACGCATCACGTGCCGCTGGCACTACGCCAGTCACAGCTTCCCGCGCCAAGCACGATGACACCCAAGCGTCCCAGTCCAAGGACTCGGTAGGTGGTGCGCAAGGTGGCTCGAACCACCTAATCATTACTTTCGATGTTCAGTTAGAGCACTAGCGACACCTACACTGAAAGACACATCAAATTTTTGCTAAGTATAGATTAACAAGTTTGTATGCGCTACACACCCAGATTGCTCCTCTACACATACCCCATGTAGGGCGCTTGTGTTGCTAGCGCATCCAGGTTACGCACCTTTAACCACTCCACCACTCCAGGGTCCCGCACGTTACCAAATATTCAACGAAAAAACCCAGAGCGTACACCCCAAGTTAGGTGTTACGCCACCATCACCTAAAAATACTCCAAGTGTTGGAATCAGGGTTCCGAGCTCCCCACAATTGGAGTCGGCTCGAGCTCCCCCTCATTCGGGGATCCATGCCTCACCTCTTGGTCTCTCCTCTCCTCGGGGACGCTCCCTTGCCACACCACTGGATCTTTTCGCTCCTTGGGGTTCCCTTGCCTCACACCTTGGTCTTTTCGGTCCTTGGGGGCTCCTTGCCTCACGCCTTGGCCTTGCCTCTCCTTCGGGGTTCCTTGCCTCACCCCTTGGCCTCGCCTCTCCTTAGGGGTTCCTTGCCTCACCTCTTGGCCTCGCCTCTCCTTGGGGGTTCCTTGCCTTCCCCTATGGTCTCTTTTCTCCTTGGGGTTCCTTACTCCATGGCCTTCATCGCCACGCCCCCCGAGCTTTTTCTCGCATGTTACGTGCCCTTAGCACAACGCCAGTCGCGGCACATCCGACTGCATCCGAGGGTCGACTACACACGCCATTCCCCCGACATGCACCTGTCACGTACCCAAGCGCCAGTATGACTAACCACACTCGAGTGATGTCTCCTCATTTCGTGCCCTGAGCGCAGTCTTCGCGTTACATGCCCCTGCCACAACACCTATCGTCGTGACGCCGCGCCCGAGTGTTGCCTCCTTCTTTATGGGCCCATGGCTCTCCTTCCCTTGACAGCGCCCATGCTCTGTCGTCATGTCCCCTTTGGTGTCAGCCCAAGATCCCCCCTTTAAGGGCTCCCTCTCCTTTCCCCACGGGGGCTCGCTTGCCTCACCCCTTGGTCTCGCTTGTCCTTGGAGGATCCTTACCTCACCCCTTGATCTCTCCTCTTCTTAAGGAACTCCTTGCCTCCCCCCATGGTCTTTCCTCTCCTTAGGGGGTTCCATGATATATGTTAACGCGCCCAGTCATCGTCTCTGCATTACCTGCCCCTTGCACAATACTTGTCGCCACGACCGAGCACGGCAACATCCGATAGCCTGAGTGCCGTCTTCGCGCTATGTGCCCCTGATTCTGCTACACCCGAGGGTCACCCAGCCCAACAGCGCCCGAGCACATCTTTGCAATGTGGCCCCAGCACAATGCTCATCTTCGTGCCCTTGGGCCACGATGCCCCACAGCACCCAAGCGTCGTCTTTGTGCTACATGCCCCTGACACTGCACCCGTCACCGCCCCCGAGCTCCAGAACACCCGATTGCACCCAAGTGTTGTCTCCTTCCGTATGTGCCCGTGGCACGCTAAGCTCATGCCTATCATTGCCATGTTCTCCCACACAACAATTAGTGACCACGCCTCTTCGCTATCTCCATTAAGCGTGCACCCAACACCACACACAACCCGCCGCACCCATGTGTCGCTCCGCTTACACAATAGTGCCCCCCGGCACTCTGTCACACAGCTACACACCCGAAATCAGTCCATCCCCTCACAACACCATGCATACCAGACTTGGTCGTGGAAAATGTATCGACCCACTCTTCAGAGTGGACAACATTCCTCAAGGTAGGCGACTCCTTAGAGACACTACCTCGAGAAGCTCCGAGTTCCCTGGCATGAGGGCTCCCCTCCCACCGGGTAGGCAACTCCTTCGGGATACTACCTCTGCCCGTCGGTAGACGACTCTTCCGTCTCCAAGTGCACCGACACAAACTCATGATGGTAGAGGTAGACTCCTCCGAGACATTATCTCTGTCAGGGAGTTCTGAGTGCTCCAGCATGAGAACTTCCCTCTCGCCACGTGGGCAACTCCTTCCGGACTCTACCTCGGTCTCTGAAGCACGGACACCTCTCCTAGGTGGAGGTATGGTGTCCTAAACGGACGGACACCCCGACACCCTCCGGACACCGCCCGACACGTGTCGGACACGGCTCATCGGTGTCGGAATTTTTTTTATTTTTTATTTAATTTCCGACACCGTGTCGGACACTTCATCGACCAGTGTCGGACACGGCGTGGAGCAGTGTCTTACCGTTTGAGGCCAATTTCAACGGATCTGATGTTGCCGGAGCTAGTCGACGGAGATACCGAAGCCGAAGCCGAAGCCAACGGATCTGGGCTACAGTCGTTGAAGGAAGAGAAGCTAGCCGCCGTCGCCCGTCGTAGTCGCCGGAGGTCTCGCCATCGTCACTGGAGCTCCTCCGACGCCGTCGCTGACCCACAGGTTGTAGCGGTGCTGAACTCCTTTCCATCACTCCCTCCCGTCCTTCTCTTTTTTTCTTTTCTTCCTTTTGTTCTCCCGTCTATCCTCCTCTTTTTTCTTTTGTCCTTTGTCCTCTTGTTTCTATCTTTTTCCTTTTTCTTCTTTTGTCCTCCCATTTCTGTCCTTTTCTTTTTTCTTTTCTTCCTTTGTCCTCCCATTTCTTTCTTTTATTTTTTTTTCTTTTCTCCCTTTGTTGTTGCATTTCCAATATATTAACTGAATAAATATTGATCAAATAAATTATAACTTATAGTTTTTCATAATTGTTTGTTATTTTAGATTGTAAAATATATTTGATATTTATTAAAATATATATAATATAAAATATATTTAAAAAATAGCGGTGTCCTGCGGTGTCCAAAATCTGATTTTTTGGAAATTGCGGTGTCCAGTGTCGGTGTCCGACACTGACACCGTGTCCGTGCTACCTAGACCTCGGTACATTGGGCAAGAAATTCTCCAGGACAATATCTTAATGCGCTCCAAATGCTTCTAAATGCTTCCGCAAGATAGGTGACTTCCCTAGGGCACCATCTCCCCCAGGGAGCTCCGAGTACTTCAGCACGAGGACTCCCCTCTGCCAAGTAGGCAACTCCTCCAGGAAACTATATCGGCCTATCACATAGGCGACTCCTCTTGAACGCTATCTCGGCACGTCCACTAGGCAACTCCTACAGGACACTGTCTTGGCGTGCTCCGAGTGCTTCGGCATGTGGACTTACTTGCAGGATAGGCGATTCATCTGAGACACTATCTTTACCAGGTTGTTCGAATGACTAGTCTGCGTGCTTCGTCACTACAGGCTTTTCATCGGCTAGTCAGCCTAACAATTGACATTGGGCCTTCCAAACTGCTGTCAGGTTCTCTGAGTCTCTTCATGCCCCTATGGGACTCAGTAAGGGCTTTCGACTGGTGGCTAGAAAAAGGGGTTCTCTGGTCACGCCGACTCTCTGTGAGCTAGTCTTTCCAGACAGACAGAGCGAAGCTATGCAGGGCAGGCCGAGTAAATATGTAATCCGATAGTTCGTGGAGCACCGGCATGTGGGCCCCTTGGTGAGGTGTCATTCCCAAGGAGAGCCACGTGTCACTTGATGACATTACGTTTCAAACCATTATACCTAACCCACCACAACATTAATCCATGACCCTTATCACGTTCCAAATGCGATACCCACCATCCTACAACAAAATACCTCCTCTACTTCCCTACATCGGAATTCACAGCCACTATTATACCTTCTACATACAACCACCACCGTCTACCATTGAACTTATACACCTCTTGCCACTAGTCAACACTATAAAAACACTACTACATCTTTGCTCAATTTTTTGGCCCAATCAAAATCAAACCTAAATTACAATCTAAAAATAAAACAAAATCCAAATTACAAACCGAAAACCAAGATAAAAATCAAAATCATACCCAAAAATGAATCCCTACACTGATTTTTGTCACTTTTTATATCAAATTTACACTTTAGGAACCAGAAATTTTGAGATGGTGGTGGTGTTGAAGCTACTAGCTATGGGTGTCGCTACCACTGGCGGCCATTGCAACGTTGTGCTGGCGCTGACGGCGCCGAGAAAAACGTGGCCACAGGCCAAGGCAAAGTTGACGTTGTTGGAGCTGTTGATGATAGTTACCAGTGATTGTGGCCACTGGAAATCTGGATTTTTAAGTGCAACGGTGGTGGCAGATAGTTGGGTGAACAGAAGTACATGAGAACAGCCAGTGAAGTTTTCTCTTACATTAAAAATAGGACAAAAATAAGCAACTAAATGGCATTGGTATTGGCAAGGGGAGGCAGCAGTTGTCGTAGTGCAGATCTGAAGAGGAGACGTGGAATGCAGTTATCGAGGAGGTGGAAGGCAGTTGTTGTACGATGGTGATGGTGGTTTGTGATGGAATTTATGTTGTAAGGAGGGTGGCAGCGTCATTGACAGAGCTCTAAGATCTGAACGTCTCAGGAGTGACGGTGATGGTTGGTGGGATTGGGATGGTTGAAGATGAGTGTCAGCGTCGTTGATGGAGATCTTAGGTTTAAACATTATTATCCAAGGGGTGGGATATGATGGTGGCATGTCATAAAGGTGGTTGATTAAAGTGGGTATGGTTAAGGTGGTGATGAAGTGTTATATGGTGTTATGCAGTTGTAGGTCGTGGTGGTTGTTATGTGGCTATGAGTGGTGGTTGGTGTTATGCGACTTGGGAATGCTGGTGATTAATGAGGGGCCCAGAAAAACAAAAGAGGAAAAAGAAAGATTGAAAAAATGTTTAATATCACCACACTCTTTGAGTTTAAGGGTAAACTGACGGCCAACAGCCAAGGGCTGTATTATAGTATCACTTATGTCCTTTGCCCAAACGGAATGCAGATGGCATTATAAATTCTTGTGAAGACATATGATCGCCCTCCCCCCTTTCTTTTCCTTTCCATCTCTATTTCTCAGTCCTTCTCTCATTGCTGCCACCACACCACGCACACACAAATTTGGAGGAGGGCGGTGGTTGTTGAGGGCGTCAATGGTGATTTAAGGGATTAAGGTGGATTAGACGGTAGTTGGTGGTGGTTGTTGACGGCGGTGGTTAGTGGTGCTTGTTGAGGGCGGCTTTGGTGTGATTGTCGCACGAGAGGTAGAGAAGATTAGGGAGATGAGAAAGAAGAGATTGGAGAGAGCCAACCTTAGCAAACAAAGATCAAGCAAAACCCATTTACAAACCCAACATCAAAGAGTGTGAAAACCTAGACGCGGAAATAGTGATCCATCAACTGCGCGGCGGAGCCACGGTGATTGTGGGTCCATGAGAGGAACCAAGATCGGGGGGAAGAGAAGAATGGAGTTATGGGGTAACCTGTAGGCTTGATGGTGGTGATGGGAAGAGAGGGATAGGTCTATCGGGGTGATTCACGAAACAGAAACTATGAGATGGGCTCTGGACCACAGCCGCCCTAAACGGAAGCTATTTTTACCCCCATCCCCTGCACCATGTTACACCCCAACAGTCCTCACCTCACTCTTAACAAGAATCTTCTTTGACCAACCCACCATCACACTCCCATCGTCTTCAACCACCACCCCAACCTCTTCAAGAGTTGGGTTTCAGTAGTTATTCTTCTTGATTTGGGTTTTGATTTGCATCCGATTGATTCTTGACGCATATTCTAAGTGGGTGGTGGTCGGCGGCTATGGTGGTGATGTAATGTAGCCGGGACTGTGGTGTCTGTGGGGAGAGAGAGAGAGAGAGACAGAGAGAGAATGAGAGAGAGAGGGGTTGTAGTTTAAGTATTATACCCAAACTATTAAACATTTTTAGGCATTTTCAAAAACGAAATGGCCACGTTAGCCAAAATCGTTAGTTAGGTTTAGGGAACCCTAATGTTGGGCAAATCTGATAAAAAAAAATTACATTTTAGATATAGGTGTCCACTTTAAAAACTGTGCCTTTGATTGTAACTTACCCCCAATCAGGAGTTTAGTGATATTATCCCCAAAAAAAAAATTAATAATAATGTCACATGTTTGAAGTTTTCCTTTTTTTGGTATGAGATATTTCCCCAGGGAAATTTGACAGCCGATTGACTCCGTCGACTTTTGGACTTGTTTGGGCTAAAAAGATAGTTTGAGGTACTCAATTCGTACTTTTCAAACATGAGGTGGATTTGATGTATACTTCAAGGCACTGTTTTGGCATTAGCTCTATGAACAATAAGACAATGTATAGTACGTAAAAAGATCTCAGGTAATATAAGTAACATAAGTTGATAACTAACCTGGGTTTCATCAGTTTCCTCATTCCATAACCCACGAAATATAAATGAAAGCAAGCGCTGTTTTAAACCACGTAGGAAAAAAATTTCTTGAATAGGCTGATTGTTATGCACACCATTTCCCACATTATCCACAGGAATCTGTTGCAGTTTACTTCTGTCAGAGATTGACATGCACTGCAACAATTGGTAAGTTGTAATTTAATAAACCTCGTAAAACAAAAAGGACAAAGAAGTTAGCCACAGAAACAGAAACTGTCAGAAGGAAACGGGTAATGGAAGCAGCTGATTTTGCCATTTTCCTGTAATATTACCCGATTCTTTAAGGACAATTGTACTCTGAGGGTAAAAGTTACCTCTCTGATTTTCACGTAATAGGACACTAATCTGAAATAGGTGGTTAAGCCTAAAACCCAACATAAATAGAGTAAGGCACATCTCACAACAAGACTGCATCACCCTTCTCACGATGCTGCCTCACAAAGACCCATGAAGTGGCAGGTAACCAATGGTTGGTAACATAGTCTTGGTCAATAATCTATCATCACCGGTTCCCGTAAACAGCTTTAATATGCTTAGCATAAAAAGGAGTAGCAGTTACCAAAAAACTTTAATCAACTGTAGGAGTCGTCAATTCTTTCATCACTTACACATCCAAGAATGAATTTCCTTGTTTATGTTAGAAAAACTTCCAAATGGGGATTGCATCCACACCTATTGTCCCCACAGAAATAGCGACATATGCTTCTCGACAGATGCCACCTATCTCTGTTTCTGCCCCCCCCCCCCCCCACTCCCTAGCACGGACCTAAACAATGTTGAGTAGAAGGTTTACCAAAAGATACCATCTCGCCTATGCAACAAATGCTACATATTCCCCTCCTCTTCCTAGGGTTTTATACCATAAAGAACTGCAGAACTGACTCATGGGTTCGAATTAGGAATCCTGGGAATTTATTGAGGCATAGGATTTTTAACTCGCTTTAATGAAACAACAAGTGATCCGCTATAGTCACATCCTGAACAGACCCGATAATTGCAAACAAAGAAGAGTTCAATCCCCTTTATATAGGACGAACAAGAGTTCTTCAAGCATATGCAAGGCGATTAAAATGTTTGGCGTCAAAACTGTTCACTAAACTCAGTTTTCCCAACGACAACCTTCATGGCTACTTCTTGAGCAAAGAGAAAAATTTTAGAACACGCGCACATAGAGTATAGAAGGAAGTTTACCAAACAGGAGTTTATCCAAGAGAAATTTAAGTTCATCTACGAGGCCAATGCAGCACATTTTGAACCATGCTTCCACATGAAACACGAGTCATTTAAATCTTCTTTCTTTGACGTCAATTCCCGTCAACACTATATTCCTAATAGTTCCCATGCAATAGATCCCACTTTAAGGGGCACCTGCAACCTTCAACCATACTTTTAAGGAAATGGAGCACTAACTCTGAAGGCAAAGTGCAATAAAGACTCCATATTTCAACCAAAAAGACCCCATCGAGCTCCCTTCACAAATGGCCTTCTCCACGGAAAAAAAGCATGTCCAAAGAGCACAGCAATACCTCAAGTTCCCTATCATAAAGCCTGTTCAAGATTGGATTAAAGTGGACCACCTCAGGAGAAGGAAACATCATGGCCACAAAGGCCTCCGCTATTAATAGCATAATCTCTACTAGTTAGATTGGAAGTCCAAAAACATCCCCTGCCCTAATCTTTCTTAAAGCATCACTTTTCCCTATCTAAGAGCCACTTCCAAGCAAAAGTAAGTTTAAATATGCCAAGTTAGCTTGGCAAACTAGAAAAGCAACCAGGAAAAAGGAAAATTAAAGCTTGCATTCTGCTCAACTCAATACCTCTTATCTCAAGATCCCACACATTAGACTTCCACTTTTTGGTGCTGCAACCCTTGAAGCTTCCCAATAAGAAGGAATCCGAAAAGACAAAAGTATCACTAATACCCACAACCATCAATTTGCCAGCCACCTTCCTCTTTTAATTGACCAACTGCCCGATCACTAAGCATGGCTGAATCTCGTCATTAAAAACCTGAAACCGGCCACCAATAGAATCTCCGAGAGATTCAACATGTCTATTAACCACTTTGCTAACTTCACTCTTGGAGATTCACCAGCGCCAAACCTGGTCACGTATCCATTTAAGCAGCTTGCAAAATTTAAACTTTCCCTAAGTTCTCCGGAGCCCCCCGACCTCATGCGTGAAGTTCCTCAAATTACCTATAAAGGGCATCTTAACTTGAAAAGTTGGAAGAAAATTAGCAGCAGCCCACGGATTCAAAATTTTCCCTTTAGATTGATTAATTTGGATGTAATAAATGAGAGATTGAAGATATGATTGCATCAACTAGCTTGATCAGTAACCACGTTTTATCTTTGTTTTGTCCAAGGCTCTCTACGTAAATATATACATGTACGTATTTACATAGACACACACATATATACGTATATATTTGCTCTGTATCTCCCATCCTCTCCAAGCTACTGGTTGGTACAGATCACTCCATCACCGAACACCCCACCACTTCCGACTGTCCTTCAGGTCTGAAACTTCCACCTCCATTAATGTGCTTTGACACAGCTTTCCAAGCATCCAAACTGCAATCCCCCACACAGCTGGATCTCAGAGAGATGAATATCATGAACAGCACCACTAATCTACTTCAAGAAAGCTAAAAGGAGTAGCCAACCCTCCTCGCCAAACAACAAATCTTTCCAGCTTAGTTTGAAGATGAGAAAATGAATCTCCTTCTATCTATCTAATCGTCTAATTTCTGTTCAATACTTAAATAAGCTGAAGATGGTTTGTCCCATGCATCCGGCTGTGCATGCACAATAATGATTCCTACCTGTGGGGATGGTGCAAAGATAAACTTTTAAAAAACAACTGACAAGTACCACAATAATCTATTCACCCATGGAAGGAGCTTTAAGCAAATTTTAGATTTATGAAGTAAAGTGTGAAACATGAAAGCAGGAATGAGCAATAAAATGCCCACAGAACGCCAACTCTCATTAGATATTGACACAGTAGTACTTGCCTGGGCATTCGAGTTGAGGAAAAGTTCATCATCTTCGCGGCAAAATTCTCCTATCTCCCTAATATCAACCAGGTTCCCCGAGTCCCGAATTTGGAGAATGTGTATTCTCTGATAGCGAAGGGACACTATAGCCAGTAAATCGTCGTACAGAAAAACACCCGAGTTGTGGGGCAGGTTAACATAATCATTGTGGAAAACCCTCTCATCAAGTATAGAGCCGTCATCCAACCTAGGAAATGAAAAATGCAAAGGCCTTCATGCTTAAGAGATCAAGCAAAATTCAAAAGCTTTTGACTAGAAGAAAGTGGGACGATCATAACAAATACAGACCTTAGAAGGTGAAAAGTTATTTTTTCAATTGAAGGGACTCCCTGAATAGCTCCTCCAATAGCAGGAGCATCGTGAATTTGCGTGGTTGACGTTGCAAAGAGTCCAAATTGGTTACATTCTAGGTAAAGGAAGAAGTCTTTGCATATAACATCACTGCTGGAAGCAAGCGGCACAGAATATAGTTGGGTGAAGAAGCTCTCAAATTTCTTGGCTTTTGGGGGGAGATCTAGTGTGTTACAATCTTCTCCCTTGCAAGAGAATGACAACCACGCTGGTCTATACACAATGACATCCTGCTGATTTCTGCTGAAACTGACGAGGTACTTACCATCATCAGTGAATTTGCGAAAGGAATGGTCGGGACATTCAACATCAAAGACGGTAAAAGTTGGGACTATATTCTCATAAAATCGCCTCGCACTATGAATCTGCAAGAATTGAATCATGAATCAGAGGTCTAATGCCTATGCTACTTAGATAAAGTTCAAGATGGTGCACAGCGGCTCCAAATGACGGGAATAAAGGGCAGAATATACATAAATATAGCAAGATTTATTCGAAGCAAGCACAGTTAATTGCTTCAAATCAGTTACAACGTATTATATTGGATAATACGTTAGATTTTTAGCTAAAAGAAGTTCGTTTAACCAACTGTATCAATATCTTCACATCTGCTTCCTCCATAGCAAGTAAACAGATAAGGAGCCGAAAAGCCACCACAGAGGGTATGAATAACGTAGTCGGATGCTGCTTTTTTACAAAATAAACGGATGCAGGAAGGTTCTCATTGTCCAGCAACTTTCTCCAACAGAGCGCGGCATAGTTAAGTGTAAATTGTGAAGCTACTGAGAAATTTAGCCTTATGGACTCTCTTAGTAGCCAAAGCCCCGGACATCTTGCGTGATGGAATTTGTAAACGGACAATTGCCACTTCGTGTTGGACTTGGAGCTTATGTAAGTCACTGAGCGAGCACGCACGCACACACACACAAGTTCAACGAAGAAATATATGTATGTATGCTATGAGGAGGAGGGTGAGGGAGTAGGAGAAGGAGGAGACGAGACATACGGCGGTGGCAGGAGCAGGAGTTCGAATCTGGCGGTCAAAAATCCTGGCAGTGACATTAGGATTGTTGCTTCTTCTAAACATCAGAAGGAGTGAGTGATTTTGATTCTAAGCAGCAATTTCAACTGTTCGAAGACACAATTCTCCTCCTCCAACTCATGTATATGGCTGCTGAGTTGTCTCTCTCCTCCTCCGACCGCCACCGGACGAAACACTGTACTCACTAAAAGAAAGGCTTCGTGGTCGTCTAGAGAGACTAGTAGCTCGTGGTCGTCTACCCAAAAAACTTTGGTAGAAGAAGAAATAATAATTTAAGAAAAATATGAGTGAAAATGAGAACGAGTCTGTTGTGGCCACTTCAAATTTTCAGATTTCAAGATTAAAAAGTCAAAAAAGAACCGGTGCTAATAAACATATGAGGTGTATGAGTTTACGGTGGCTACTTTAAGCTGTGATGTTTTATAAAGAAGGTGGTAGCCGTAGTAGTGTCATAAATGGTGACCTGTTTTAAAATTATTGTATCATATTGTCAGTTTAGAGGAGAGTTACTTACAATTGGCTTACAATTGTTATTATGTGATTAGCATATTTTATACGTCATTTCTATCTCAAAGGTGCTTGGCATTATGTCCAAGAAATTTCTTGAGTCTATCAGAAAGAAAGAACCTTCTCCACTATTTGTTTGTCAAGAAATTGTTGCTGTAAAGTATGAGCTGAGCAGTTCTAACACAAATTACATCAGTTACTATCTTTTCTGGTACAATATTAAGTCATAAGATTACAATACTTTTCCGTATAGCTCCAAGAGACTAAAACAGTGCAATTTGGATGGAGCTTTTTTTGCTACATAAACCGAAAAAATTGTTGCAAAATCATTTATGGACACGTGAAGTACTCAAATGCGTTTTTGAAGCAAAAAAGTTCTTTTCTTTTACCTCTAAAATGCGATCTGGTATTCGAGAATCATAAAAATTCAGTTGCCTGTGAACTTTGAGGTACTGCAATACGTCATTTGTATTAAGTCATAAAAATCCAGCTGCTTGTAAACTTTGAGGCATTGTTTTATTCAATGTTTGTTCAATTATTCTTAGACACCGAATTAAAATCTAAATCATTATTCTTGTAGTTGAGCTTAAGCTCATGCTGCTTCTGTTGGCCACGAACAATTCCCACTTGAAGAACATGTAAGTGTAACAAATTTAAGCAGATCATCTTAAGCAACCATGTTGAAGCAAAGATGGCAATAAAGCAACCATGTTGTTCCACCCCTGAAGAATCAGTATCTTCCAAGTTAATTGTACTTTTTGAAGTTATGGAAGTTGAAGTAGGAAATCAGTCTGTAATGAGACATGGCCTACTTTCTCAAATCTTATAAACCCCGAAGAAAAAATTTAAACACTTATCATCTATATAGCCTACTCAATCAATCATGAATAAAAAACTTCCAGCTAAAAGACAAAACGTTGAAGTACGTGAATAATTGACTTGTTTCAAATTGCAAACACCTTAAGTAGAATTTCTATAATCGAGGTCTCAGCACCCAATTAAGATAAAGAGAATCACAGAGCACTCCATAAAGTCAAAATCACAATCATCGAATACAACATGAAGACGCTAATATAACACATATCCCTTAAAGTTGCTGCAATTGTCATTGAAGAAACTTCAGTGAAAGGAATTAAGATTCATGCTGATGGATAGGCTCGACACCGTTATTAGTGTGCTTGGTTCATGGTGGCAACTACGGTAAACATCTGTCGAAATGGTACACCTTCTTTTTTTGTCAGCCATATCGTGTATAACTGTGATGCCAAGGAAAGTGGGTTCGCAGTCGAAGTGGAGGTGCCACGAGGAATGCAGTTCGAGTCAGATGCCAAGTATGTTGATGTGAGACACAGCAAGGGCAGAGCAAAGGCAGAGACCAAGGGCTTCCTAGACAAAGCCTGAGGGTGGCAGTGCTTCGAGGGCGATGGCACAGGGTGAATACAAGACGACAGTCACAGTCCGATGCTTATGTCCAAAGTCAGGGTCCTATATGTTTCTCTCTCTAGGATTCCAGAGTGAGAAAGTGAAAGTTTTTTGGAAATGTCCAATCGTCCTAAATGAATTCTCAAGACCTCTATTTATAGAGGTTGAGATGATGATGTCATTATGCGACACGTGGCGCTTCCCGGGAGTGACACGTCACCGAGGGGTCCACAGCTGTCGGTGCTCCACGGACTGTCGAATCGCATATTCATCCGGCTTGCCCCGCACAGCATCGCTCTATCTATCTGGAAAGACTGGCTCCCACAGCGTCGGTGTGGCCAGAGAACCCCCTTGATCTAGCCTCCAATCCAAGCCCTTGCAGAGTCCCACAGGCCTGGCAGTGGTGGGGAAGACCTGACGCCCAACTGCCAGGCGGACTAGGCGCGATGCCCTCCGAAGACCTGCTCCCGTCTAGAAGTGACCCGGGGGTCATAGTCCATATGTAACTACCCGGTCCACGGCTCCACCATAGGGCAATGCCTCCCTCAAAAGGGCTAGCCAAGTAGGTACTTATGAGTTCCTTGGCAAAGTCTTATAAGGGTCATCTCATACTACTCCACATTTGATGTGGGATATTGCAATCTCCCCTTCTTATACCTTAGCGTCCTCGCTAAGGCTCAATCACACATAGCCCAGAATCTTCCTCTCTAGCCAATGTGGGATATACCAGGCTCACCCTTCGTTGCCCCAACCATCCTCTTGATGTAGGATATACCTGGGCTTGCCTTCGTTTCCCCAACCATCGGCAACCCGACTGGATAGCCCAGCCCGAGTTTTCGAGAGTCAGCTCTGATACCATCTGTAATGACCCGGTCCACGGCCCCACCACAGGGCAATGCCTCCCTCAAAAGGGCTAGCCAAGTACGTACTTATAAGGGTCATCTCATACTACTCCACATCCGATGTGGGATATTACACCATAGGGGTGCCGACGCAAGCCCTCAGTGCCGGAGCATGTAGGCCAGTCACAAAGACACCCTGGCGAAGATAGTGTCCTGGAGGAGTCGCCTATCCCGTGGGTGAGTACTTGTGCCAGAGCACTCGGAGCTCGTTAAGGTAGCATCCCCGAGGAGTCATTTACCCGACGGGCCAGGTAGCATCCCGGAGGAGCCATCTACCTAGCGGAAGGGGAGTTGAAGAGCTCCCTGACGAAGATAGTGTCCCGGAAGAGTCGCCTATTCCGTAGGCCGAGGTAGCATCCCAAAGGATCCGTCTACCTGGCCGGCTGAGGTAGCATCCCGGAGGAGCCATCTACCTGGCGGAAGGGGAGTTGAAGAGCTCCCTGGCGGAGATAGTGTCCCGGAGGAGTCGCCTATCCCCGCGGTGAGTCCTTGTGCCGGAGCACTCGGAGCCCGTCAAGGTAGAATCCCGGAGGAGCCATCTACCCGACTGACCGAGGTAGCATCCCGAAGGAGCCGTCTACCTGGCGGAAGGGGAGTTGAAGAGCTCCCTGGCGAAGATAGTGTCCCGGAGGAGTCGCATATCCCCGCGGTGAGTCCCTTTGCCAGAGCACTCGGAGCACGTCAAGGTAGCATCCCGGAAGAGCCGTCTACCTGACTGGCCGAGGTAGCATCCCGGAGGAGCCGTCTACCAAGCGGAAGGGGAGTTAAAGAGCTCCCTGGCGGAGATAATGTCCCGCAGGAGTCGCCTATCCCCGCAGGATGTTGCACACTCCGGAGAGTGGGTCGAAGCATGTTCCATAACCAAGGCAAGGTGCGCATGGTGTGGTGAAAGGATGGACCGATGCAAGGAGCATGGTAGTGTGACAGAGAGCCAAGGGGCACGACTATGTTAGTGGTACGGCGCATGGGTGCGGCGGAGTGAGTAAGGTGCTGAGGGCATTGTAGTGTGACAGGGAGCCCTGAGGCACATGTCATGGAGATGGCGCACGGGCGCGGCGATGAACGTCATGGAGACAATATCTGGTGTCGTGGTCACATGTCATGGAAGTGGCGCACGGGCGCGGCGACGAACATCGCGGAGACAATATCTGGTGTCGTGGGCACATGTCATGGAAGTGGCGCACGGGCGCGGTGACGAGCGTCGTGGAGACAACACTTGGTGTCGGGGGCATGATCATGAGAATGGCGCACGGGCGCGACGACGAATGTCGCTGAGCAATACTTGGTGCCGGGGGCACGTATCATGAGAATGGCGTACGGGCGAGGCGACGAACGTCACGGAGAAATACTTGGTGCCAGGGGCACGTATCATGAGAATGGCGCAAGGGCACAGCGATGAATGTCGCGGGACAATACTTGGTGCCGGGGCACATGTCATGAGAATGGCATATGAGCACAAAGACGAACGTCGCGGAGACAATACTTGGTGTCGGGGCACATGTCATGAAAGTGGCGCATGGGCGTGACGACGAACGTCGCGGAGACACACTTGGTGCCATGGCACATGTCATGAGAATGGCGCATGGGCGCGATGACGAACGTCGCGGAGACAATATCTGGTACCGGGCACATGTCATGGAAATGGCACATGGGCGCGACGACGAACGTCGTGGAGACACACTTAGTTTTGTGGCACATGTCATGGAATGGCGCATGGGCCCGGCGACGAACGTCGCGGAAACAATACTTGGTGTCGGGGCATATGTCATGGAAGTGGCGCATGGGCGCGGTGACAAACGTCGCAGAGCAATACTTGGTGTTAAGGGAACGCATCATGAGAATGGTGCAAGGGCACAACGACGAACATTGCGGAATAATACTTGGTGCCAAAGGCACGTATCATGACAATGGCGCACGGGGCGCGGTGACGAATGTAGCGGAGACGGTGCACAGGCATGTGTTGGGTGTCCCGAAGATGGGATATGAGTTGAGTGTGCCTATCATAACAAGATGATGAATGCAACATGTACTAATGACAAAGTCGGGAGTGATGGTATGCAGTCGTCGGCAACGGGTCATTCGGTGGTTGTGCGTGACTTTGGGTGATGGGCATCGCAGGAGCGACATGCGGTCACGGACGACGGACGTCACGAGGTTGATGCACGACGGACGTCGTGAGGTTGATGAACGACGGACCTCGCAAGGTTGATGCACGACGGACGTCGCGAGGTTGATGCACGACTGACGTCGCGAGGTTGATGCACGACGGACGTCGTGAGGTTGATGCACGACAGACGTTGCGAGCTTGATGTACGAACGTTCGTAAACATCGCGGAGGTGCAAGGACTCGAGAAAACAAGTGCGCGCGAAAGAAGAGGCCATAGGCCAATAATTGGGGGAAGGCCAAGGCCGACCCCCCTGGGGAGGCCGAGGCCGACCCTAGGGGGTGGCCAAGGCCAATGGCCAACTCCCATGAAGGGAGGCCAAGGCCACTCCCCCTTTTGGTGGACTTCGGGCTCACCGACGGTAAGTGTTTTGATTGGCAATGATGAATCTGGAAGTTGCGTTACGACGAGCGTGTTGCCGTGAGTCGTACCCATGTGACGAACAAGGTGCCAAAGTCACATACGAAGCGTATGAAGCAAAAAAAGTGCGAAAAGGACTTTGCACAAAAAGTGAAGAACCGGGGGGGAACGCCAAAGCCAACCCCCCATGGGAGGCCAAGGCCGACCCAATGGGTTTGGCCAAGGCCTTTGCCACTTGAGGGGGTTGCTCTGGTTACGGCGTCGGTCGATGTTTTTTTATGAAAAGGTGCTTGGGTGGTTGCGGTGTGACGATCGTGCTACCATGAGTGACGTCAACGTGAAATAATTTGTAACTAAGCCACGCACGAAGCGCGCGAAGTGAGAAGCACATGTGAATTGGGCGCGCGCACTTTGACCGGTTCGATGCGTTAGAAAAATGACTGTTGACATGTCGACGTGTTCATGTGAAATGAGACCCCTAGTGGTCCCTTGGGTATGACCAGAATAGGTTGGGAACAAATTGTCATGTCACGTGAAAAAAGAAAAGACTTAGTAGGTTATGCACATACATATTGACGACAACTAACATATAAGCCCTACGGTTATTTATCCTTTGCTTATATCCGGTTTTGATAATAACCAACATTGATGATTATGTTGTCTAATACGCATTAAGTTCATGAAGTTTTAGGTATAATCTTATATTCACGCGACGGTCAATTAGATGATCAATACTGATCGAAGATTTTCAACAAAAAACTTCAAAGAAGATCATAAAAGACTACTTCATAACCGGATTGTAACATCTTTATCTTTCTTTCCATTCTAACTAGACTTAATGACTTGACCTAGATATTGACCATAGATTTTTCTTGCAAGAATAAAACTTTTATACTTTGAAAAAGAGAAAAAAAAAATTGCATTTAAAGAATACAATTGACTAGATTGATTTATATACTGGACTACATCTTTTGGCAAAAAGGTAATACAGTTGATTGCATTGTTGGAATTTAAAATTCCAACTGCTATTCTGGAAATACAATCGACTGCACTAACCGTTTTGGTGCATTAAATCCCCTACCCACTTCAAAACGGATTCAAAATGGCTATATTTATTCCCACACCTATAGAAATTGATTTTTTTGCTAGTTTTCAATCATCCATCCTATTCGAAGCCCTCATTTCTTGCAAATACTCAAAGCTCAAAGTATTTATTCAATCTCTCTAACCTTTCATTATTTTTAAATCGAATTTAAGGGAGCATTCATTGTGAGCTTATACTTGAGATTAAGAGATACATACATTCATAGTCATCTATACACTCATGTCTCATTGTTTTAGATCTTCAACTTGTACTCGTTAACTTGTAAAGAGTTAATCTTTGTACGCAATTGTTCATCTCAAATTACTTGTATCAAAGCTTGGGGTTGCCAAGCTTTGGACCTATGAGGTCGTCAAATCTTGTTCTTGATGTGAGTATAGCATCAAGGGTTTGTAACAGCTTAGGTGTCGATCCATAAAGAAGACTATTTTTGTGGATTCTAGAGCCTTTCGAGGGATTTTCTTGAAGGGATGGACATAGGTTTGAGAGTAATTCAAGAGGAAACATATAAATCTTTTTTGTCATTTATCTCTAAACCTTTATGTCTTCACATTATTGTATTATATTTGTTCTATGTTGCATTAACTTACATCTTTGAGATTTTGACTTTGAGGTCCATAGCTTGAATTATCTAATGTGTTCTTTTTATATCCTTAAAATTGCTTGTGATTAGTTTTTGATTCTTTTAAGTAGAACCATACTAACGCCCCATCCTCACCCTCGCCCCACCCCCTAGAATTTTTTTATTTGTTTCAAGTGATATCAGAGCCCCGACTCTTGATACATGAGATAGTGCCAAGAGATGAGATAGCGCCAAGAGAGTTGATCGATTATGACTTGCATTAGGAGAATTGAAGGTAGCTCTACCATAAGGCATTGTTTGATGGGCCTAATTATACGCGTGGAAAGTGAAGATGAAAATTATTTGAATCACAAGGCTATGAGACGTGGAATATTCTAGAGGATGGCCCATTTATTTCCACGAATGTGGTTGACAAATTAGAAGAACCTAAATCCAAATCGAAAAATATTGATCATGATAAGAGAATGATATGTATGAATGTTATAGCAAAACATTGCTTTATTTGTGCTTTTGACACTAATGAACTCAATAGAGTCATCATGGTGATGCTGTTAAGATATTTAAAATACTCTACAAGTTACTCATGAATAAACTTCCCCTTAAGAGATTCTAAAATGAACATATTGTTTAGAGATTATGAACTATTGCAAATGTTTCCAAATGAGTCCGTTACACACATGAATACTCGTTTTACTAACATTATGAACCCTTTTGAGTAATTAGGTAAGGAATTTGCTAATGGCAACCTTGTAAGAAAACTGACTAAGTCTTTGCCAAGGGCTTAGGATCCAAAAAATTACCACTATCCAAGAACTGAAGAACCTCAACACTTTTCCACTTGATGAGTTTATGTTCTCCTTTATGATGTACAAATGCAACTCAAATCATTTAATCACGAGGACACCAAGAAACAGTTACTTCAATTGCTCTTAAGATTTCATCCTCAAATTAAATGAGCGAATTGATAATGAGTAGTAGTCTCATGAAGAAGACGTTGTAATGTTGCAAATAACTTCAACAAGAACTTGAAGCTTAGAATAAATGTGAAGATATGGTGGAAGAAGAAAACAAAATGATTGCAATGAAAACAACCTTTGCTATAAATGCCACAAATCGGGACACGTGAAGGTTGATTGTCCATATACAAGGAGAAGAAGGAATGAAGAAATGCACGGAATAGAGTTAAATGAAGACAATTGCCAAGAAGGAGAACAAGGAGAATGAAAGAGCATTCATTGTTGAGCACATTCCAGCATGGAATGACTTTGAATCAAGTGACGTAAAAGATGAGATGAATAAGCAAGCTAATGTATGTGACATCAGACATGATGAGGTAAACTATTTTTCCGATAGTGATAATGAGAATGAAAGCTTTGAAGATGTATATGCAAACTTATCTGAGGAATCAAAGCAGCTCTTTAAAAATAACATTATATTGTCTAAACAATTGGCATATGCTAATAGACAAATAGAGAAATTAAAAATACAAATGGACTCATTGCCAAGAATGAATACGTACTTAGCCATCTCTTTATATAAAACATGTGAACAATATTTTTGTTGAATTTGATAGTAAACGTTCCTACCACAAGACAAATATCTTGTAAAACAAACCCTAAGTTTCTCGAGGGTAGGGTTGACTTTGTTGTTGCATGAACCCAAAACTGCTTTATGTGCCACCATATATAGATTACAAAATTGCCAAAAAAGATTTTGCTTAATTATGGGCAATATGTTTGACGATGAAATAATCTTTTCGAAAGTCCCGAAAAGGGTATGCCTGCAGATAAATTCCTCTTGATTGGTGACAACCCACCATTTAGATTCTACTTATAGATGAAAATTGTACCTACTTCTTTTCCCTGCTGAAAGTGGCACTAGTACTCCCAACAGGAGATCTTGTTCAGTCACACTATCGTTCTAAGACATCTTTACAGACAATAATAAATGTTGTGGATGAAATCCGGAACTCGTCTCTTGAATAGACCTGCACAGCACAAACGACACTAGTGACTCGTCGGAAATATTTTCGGCGGGGAATCTCAGATGTTAAAGTCAGAAATGTACAAAGTGAATTTAGTGTAATCTCAGATTGAATCACTTACCTCTTCCCCATTCCAGTATTTTCCTTTTATAGAGGTCTCCCCTAGTGGTTAGTTTTTTCCCTTTAATGAGGGAGTTATCAGACTAGTGGGAGGTTACTCTTATTAATGGGCAGTCAATGTTATTCAATAGGAGGTTACTGCCATAATGAGTAAATGAGATAGCGGGAAGGTGGGTAATTACCACTTCCCACTTCTCCATGAATTGTGTGGCGGTTTTGATGTCACTAGAGGGTGCCACATGTCACCATCTTACAAGAGATCTTTTTTACCCATATCATTTGTCCTCCATTCCATGTTCTTTTCTGAAGAAGAATATGGAATATAAACATTTTAGCATCGTTGTGCTATATTTATAGCTAGAGTGATTTTTCACACAATGGCACCCCCTTTGGTAAAGGATTCTCTACTTATAATGGCCGAGCATAAGTGTATTATGAGCTCCTTTACTCAGCTTGGCAGAGCAAAGGCCCTTATTGGGTTAATCTACTCGGCTTGGCCTAGCATTGGGCTTGTCTACTCAGCTTGGCCAAGACGATACTGAAACCAATAAAACAACCCTAAAGGGGGGTGAATAGGGTTTTCTAAAATTAATGGAGAACTTAAACAAAACAAAATTATGAAACTTAATCAAGCCAAGCAATATTTCAATGAAGATGCTAACAACACAATCTCAAGCAATTATAGAATAATAAGTAAAGAGATTGAGTTAGAGATACTTGACAAGGAGATTTAAATGGTTCGGCTTGAACTACTCACAAGCCTACATCCACCTCTTCAAGAAAGTTCCTTGCAAGAGCACTAGAATCCACTAGCAACAATCTTCTTCTGGGCCAAGAACAAAACCCTTACAACACTTGGTGATATCCCCACACCAAGCACAAGCCTTGAATCCACAAAGCTCCCCAAAGACTTGACAAACACAAGCCTTGATCACAATCCTTTTACAAAGATCAATTGTGTACAAAGAAACCCTATTGAAAGGAAATGAGTACAAATGAAGCTCTAGTACAATAGAGAGATGAGAGAATTGATGACCTGAAGTATACTCACTCTCAATCAAAGAAATGCTCACAAAGATGCTCTCTTTAATGATTTAAAATCATGAAGATGAAGAGAGAAAAGTTTAATCTATGAGCCTTGATGTTTCTCTAATGAATGAAGGCTTAGAATGTGGTTTCCATGGTGTATGATGAAGCCCCAAATCATTTATATAGAGAGCAAATGAAATATAGCCGTTAGAGGCAAAAAGTGAGCAAAACTGCCATTGCAGTCGAGTGCATCCCAATGCAGTCGACTGTATTCCCTCTAAAATAGCCGTTGGAGCTGAATTTTGACCAATGCAGTCGACTGCATTGGAATGTAGTCTACTAGATTCAAATACAGTCGACTGTATTACCCTACTGCCTATCGGCTGCCTCACGGAACCCCCTTTTCTATTTTGGGCATAACTTTCTCTAGAAAAATTGGATTAAGGTGCCGTTTTTTGCGTTGGAAAGCTAATGAAAAGTTTTATCAAGAAATGAAAAGATTAGCACCAAAATAGTTTTTGAGAAAATCTGAGTGAGCTCCAAAGTTCACTCATTTTCAAGAACAACACTTGTGTAAAAGGTTATGAACTCACATGCAACGCACAAGGTGTCCTGAGGTCTTTTTAGGTCATAGTCATCAATCCAAGCATCAAACTAAGACTAGTTACATAATAGTAAAGATCAATTATAATCGATAGTAACTTAGTCGATGCATTCTTTGTTGCTCTTCGACATTGGACTTGATGAAGCTTCTATAGCATGTTCACTATAACTTTAAGCTTCTTTGGCTTTAATCCATCTATCCAACTTCTCAAATGTGTCTTCATGAGTGTGCATGTATATACCTACTAAGAATACACTCAAAGCACATATTCGAACATAATCAATGTGTAGTTATCATCAAAACAAAATGTAAGCCTATATTATCCAACCATAGGGCTAACAATCTCCCCCTTTTTTATGATGACAAACATTGATTCTATATAAGGTAAGATGTATCATATGATAGTCAATTAAGCACGGCAATCTCACTTAGAATTTTAATCATCTCTAGTATACTCAAGACATGTCAATTTCTCTCATATAGCAATTAAGCTCATAGCTAGCTTCCCCTAGCTAAAACAAGATATGCTCTTCATCTAATGTTCTCTTACACAATCATATAGCATATAGAATCAATATTATTTCTCCCCTTTTGTCATCAACAAAAAGACAAGGGTATGCATGTGTGAAGAGGTACTTATAAGTAAGATAATGGCGTGAAGTGCATATAACTCATGAACTCATACGGATGACATCAAGAGTAACAAGATAGTATGTGATTCAAGCATGTAAGCTTCTATCAAGTTATCATATGCATATTTCATCCTAATGTATGCTCCCCCCTCAATCAATGCATGCCAACAATATACAACAAACACAACTAAATGTCTAACAGAGTCATGCTCTCTTTTTGGCATTATCAAAAGGTGTGTGTGGATGAAAGGCATTATGAAGCATTAAGAGCGAATAATGGTCATCAACAATCAATATTTCCAATATAAGTACAAGAGGACCATTCATCGGCAAGGTTCACATTAATTCTCAACAAGCAAGCTATTTTATAGATTTGGCAATTTAAGCATACTTGATAACATATAAGTTTAGCACATAGCACAATGTTGAGAAGATCATTAAGTTTTACCCTTTTGGTGAATTACCAGGGAATTGAGTTCATGAGTGATCATTCTTGAAGTCCGTTTTCTTTTA
Source organism: Escallonia herrerae (assembly GCA_033070095.1). Taxonomy (NCBI): domain Eukaryota; kingdom Viridiplantae; phylum Streptophyta; class Magnoliopsida; order Escalloniales; family Escalloniaceae; genus Escallonia; species Escallonia herrerae. The sequence goes on along the minus strand of JAVXUP010001006.1, from coordinate 112,390 downwards.
CAAGCTTTGAGGCTATCCTCACTTGAAGTAACATGTCCAATCTTGGAATGCTTACTCTCCCTTAATATTTAGCTTGTTGCTCTTCCTTTTTAATTTTTTCTTGGAGCCTTCTCCTTGTTGCTATTTGCATTTGCTTTGAACAACCTACAATCACAATTTAGGTCTACCTTTTGGTACCCACATTTTCTTGGGTCCATAAGTGTTAGTCTTAGCAACATTAAGAAACTCTTTAACAACCCACATTTTCTTGACACCTCCAATATGAACAATTCTACAAGGACAATAACTAGTCGTATGTCCTTTCTTGTTGCACCAACCACAATGTGTAAATGGTGTGCAATAGTTCTTTAGTTGTCTTGGAGGAATATTTAACCTAGTTTGTTGTTTAAAAACTTTAGGAGGCAAGGTGAAGGGATCTAATCCAACACCGCCTTTGTTTAAGCCAACTCTTTGATGTCCAAGCATGACATCCAAGTTATTTTTACCATCGACAAATTTTTCAAGGCATCTTTTCAAATCACAAATATCAAACTTTAAAATTTCATTTTGTTTTTCTAAAATTGAAGTATTACAAGATATTTGTTTTGTGCTAGGAATGTTCACAATCAATTCAACCAAATCATTATTCACATGCTCTACATATAAATGGCTAGATATGCATTCATTCTTGGCATGCAAGTCACAATAATCACTTTTTAAGTCATCTAACTCTTTTGAAATCGCATGCACTTGTTTTTTTAAAGAACAATTTTTCTTGGCTAATTTCATGGATTCTTCATATAAAAGAGCATAAGCATCATGAATATCATCATTGGAGCAATTACTATCACTGTCATTATATAAAGAATTTACCTCATCATATTTTCGAGCCATGAAACATAAATTTGCATCTCCCTCATCGAAATGACCACCTTCATCTCCATTTGAATCATCATCACTATAAATGATGGCTTCGATTGATGTCATCATGGAGTGCTTCTTTCTTGACCCTTTCTTCTTCTTATTTTCCCATGAAGTAATATCTACACTTGAATCATTCTTGCTCTTGTGTGAGTTTCGAACTTTCTTAATTTTGAGAAACTCATTGAATTCCTTTGCAAGTATGTCCATCTCCTTGTTATTCAAGTCTTCTTCCTCTTCACTTGAAGATTGATCCATCATTGATAAAGCTTTAAGAGCAATGCACTTCTTCTTCTTCTTTGGAACTTTTTGCCCGGATGATTCGAGTTGCATTTCATAGGTTATCAAGGAACAAATTAATTCATCCAACGGGAATGTGTTAAGATCCTATGATTCTTGAAGTGCGGTAATTTTTGCATCCCATTCTCTAGGTAATGACCTAATCACCTTTCTTACAAGATCACCGTTAGAAAAATCTTTTTCCTAATTGTTTCAAAGTATTAACAATTTTAGTGAAACGAAAATTCATTTCCATAATAGATTCATCGGAAAACATTTGAAACAATTCATATTCTCTATACCATAAATGCATCTTTGAATCTCTTAAAAGAGAGGTCCCTTCATGAGAGACTTGAAGTGTATCCCACATACTCTTAGCCGAATCACACATAATAACTCGATTGAGTTCATTTGTGTTTAGAGCACAAACAAGACAATTCTTAGCTCTAGAATTCATGCAAAACATATTTCTATCATATGCATTAAATTGGGATTTCTCCTTTGGCACAAGCTTATTCCTAATCCTCTTGGTTGGAACATAAGGGTCATCTTCAACGATTCCCCACATTTCATAATCTAAAGATTCTAAAAAGATTAGCATCTTAATTTTCCATATACTATATGAAGACCCATCAAAAAGTGGAGGTTGAGTAATAGAACTCCCCTCAAGACTAGGAAACCTCGTGATCTTTTAACTCTCTAGGTGTTAACCAAAAAAAATCAAGAGCCGAGGCTCTAATACCACTTGAAACCAAAAAAACAATCCTAGAGGGGGTGAATAGGGTTTTCTAAATTAATGGGGAACTTAAACAAAACACAATTATGAGACTTAATCAAGCCAAGCAATATTTCAATGAAGATGCTAACAACACAATCTCAAGCAATTATAGAGTAATAAGTAAAGAGATTGAGTTAGAGATACTTGACAAGAAGATTTAAATGGTTCGGCTTGAACTACCCTCAAGCCTACATCCACCTCTTCAAGGAAGTCCCTTGCAAGAGCACTAGAATCCACTAGCAACAATCTTCTTCCGGGTCAAGATCAAAACCCTTACAACACTTGGTGATATCCCCACACCAAGCACAAGCCTTGAATCCACAAAGCTCCCCCAAGACTTGACAAACCCAAGCCTTGATCACAATCCTTTTACAAAGATTAATTGTGTACAAAGAAACCCTCTTGAAAGGAAATGAGTACAAATGAAGCTCTAGTACAATAGAGAGATGAGAGAATTGATGACTTGAAGTATGTTCACTCTCAATCAAAAAAATGCTCACAAAGATGCTCTCTTTAATGATGTAAAATCATGAAGATGAAGAAAGAAAAGTTTAATCTATGAGCCTTGATATTTCTCTAATGAATGGAGGCTTAGAATGTGGTTTCCATGGTGTATGATGAAGCCCCAAATCATTTATATAGAGAGCAAATGAAATATAGCCGTTAGAGGCAAAAAGTGAGCAAAACTGCCATTGCAGTTGACTGTATCCCAATGCAGTCGACTGTATTCCCTCTAAAATAGCCGTTGGAGTTTTGTCCTTGAAAATAGCCGTTGGAACTGAATTTTGACCAATGCAGTCGACTGGATTCAAATACAGTCGACTGTATTACCCTACTGCCTATCGGCTGCCTCACGGAACCCCCTTTCTATTTTGGGCATAACTTTCTCTAGAAAAATCTGATTGAGGTGCCGTTTTTTGCGTTGGAAAGCTAATGAAAAGTTTTATCAAGATATGAAAAGATTAGCACCAAATAGTTTTTGAGAAAATCTGAGTGAGCTCCAAAGTTCACTCATTTTCAAGAACAACACTTGTGTAAAAGGTTATGAACTCACATGCAACGCACAAGGTGTCCTAAAGTCTTTTTAGGTCATAGTCATCAATCCAGTCATCAAACTAAGACTAGTTACATAATAGTAAAGATCAATTATAATCGATAGTAACTTAGCCGATGCATTCTTTGTTGCTCTTCGACATTGGACTTGATGAAGCTTATATAGCATGTTCACTATAACTTTAAGCTTCTTTGGCTTTAATCCATCTATCCAACTTTTCAAATGTGCCTTCATGAGTGTGCATGTATATACCTACTAAGAATACACTCAAAGCACATATTCGAACATAATCAATGTGTAGTTATCATCAAAACAAGATGTAAGCCTATATTATCCGACCATAGGGCTAACATATACCCTTGTTGGGCTCGTCTACTCAGCTTGGTCTAGTAGAGACCCATGTTGAGCTCGTCTACTCGGCTTGGCTGAGTAGAGGCTTTTCCTAGGCTCATCTAAAGTAGAGGCATGTAGTCCAATGCGCTCGTCTACTCAGCAGAGACTAGGACCAAAGGAGCTCGTCTAACTTTAAATAGTGGTCTTACTTTTGTCTTCTGTGCATAGATCATGTCATCTAGAGCGTAAGGGGATCCACCACTATTCAATGCTCAGGGGGTTTTGGGAGACATTATCCCCGACAAGCTAGCTTCCACCTATGGTGTCGAAGAAGACATGCAAGATTTGGACTTTGATGCCTTGGTTTTGGGGTCTCAGACGAAGGTAGCAGAGACCAAAGAGTTTGTTCTGGGCTTAGCTTCAAAGGAAAAGTCTAAGGAAGCTCCTAAGAAATGTAAAGTTCATAGTAGAGCTAGATGTAAAGCTGAGACCTCCTCTTCTATTCGTCCTGACACTCCTCATCGTCCTGGCTTGAGTGTATCTATTGACGAATCTGTCTTTAAGAGTCCTCGCACGACATGGGAATGGTCTAGCCGCACAATTATCTCCATGGATCGCAAAACATTGGCTAGTTATGGTGTTAACGAAACAGCCAACGGGAAGGTTCAATTAATGTCGCAGGTAAAGTTTTTGGAAACTTTTAAGCATCACATTAATCTATTTCTGGTTCTCTAAGTTATTTGTTCTTGTAGGCTCTGGCGCAGGTGCAGATCAGGGCTGAGAAGCTGATTGTTGCAGACAAGGTGCTAGACGAGGAGAAGAAAAAGGTCGTGATCTAGAACTACTTTCATCGAGAGGTTGAAAAGACAGTGGAAGACTTGAGCAGGAAGGTGGATCGACTAAAGCATGATAATGTTGAGTTGACAGCTCGTGTTGATCACTTGGAGACTGAGAAGTCAATAGTTGCTCTCCAAGCTGTGAAACTGTTTAAGAGGTCAAAAAGCTTTATGGATCAGCTACCGTGATCCAGAGAGGGCACTTGTTTGGGGTTACAACGAGTGTAAGGATGACATCTCAAAAGATCACCCTGAATTTGATTTGAGCATTTATGAACACAAGTTTGCCCGTGATATTGCTTTGGATGATGCAATTCGGCGTGAGGAAGCCAAACGGAAGGTAGCTGCTAGCTCTCAAATGCTCACTAGTCCCTCTGGCAGTCGTAGTTTCGGAGCTTCTGGATCAGCGTCTGGGATAGTTATAAGGCAGCAACCACCAGTGACTAAAGCTGGAGTTTCTCACGAGATGAGGGCACCAAGACATGCAACCGAGTAGAATAGGTTGGCTGTAGGATTTCTTTCTGTAAGACCAGTTGAGTAGGCAAGCTTTTAGGATTTCCTTTTGTATAGCCTTGAAGCCCAATATGTAATTTTCACATCATAATGCAAACAAGGCTTTATTTTGCAAAGAAGTTTCCATTCATATCAAAGGTATTTACATCGCTGGCCATGTAAGGCTGAGAAGATAAATAAGACAACTAAGACTGCTAGGCCATGCAAAGTAGTAGTCAATAGAACAACTAAAGAGCAATTTAAGACGAACTAATTTAGGATGCAAGCATGAACGAGAGGCTGAGAATAAGATGTAAGTGTAGAGGGGATGGCCTCCAACCTCAGACTTGCTCATGAATAATAGCATCTTGAATTAGTTGCATTCCACGATCTTAAATTAGTTGCATTCCAGGTTCGAGGAATTGCCTTGCTACCCATCTGTTCTAAGTGATAGGCTCCCGGGTCTCCCAGCTTGAATACTCTGTAAGGGCCTTCCCAGTTGGGTGCTAACTTTTTGATTACTTCACGTGGGGCTAAAGCTTCCATGTTGCGGAGGACTGGGTCACCAATTCAGAATGCGCGAGGGTGAATCCGTTGGTCATAAAATCTGGATACTCGATCCTGGTAAGAGGCGAGATGCATCGCTGCTTACTCATAACGTTCCTCACAAAGATCCAAGTTTTCTCGGAGGGCTTCCTCATTCTGGATGGGTTCATTTGTTGTCAGCCGAAGGGAAGGTAAGCTAACTTTAACAGGGATAAGTGCCTCTGTCCCAAATGCCAAGTTGAAAGGAGTTTCGCCTATGGGGTTTCTCATTGTTGTATGGTAGGCCCAAAGAATCATGGGTAATTCATCCACCCAGAGGCCTTTTGGCCCATCAAGCTTTTTATTGATTCCTTAAAGAAGGGTGCGATTTGTAACTACTGTCTGCCCGTTTGTTTGTGGATGTGCCACAGAAGTAAAGCGTTGCTTGATGGACAAGTTGGCACAAAACGTGCGAAAGGTGGGGTTGTCGAACTATTTCTCGTTGTCAGTGACGAGCACACGCGGGATTCCAAAGCGACAAACAACAGCACGCCAGAAGAAATCTTCACATTTATTTTCGGTGATCGTAGCCAAAGCTTCTGCCTCTACAAACTTGCATTGTAATCGATTGCCACGATTAAAAACTTGCGTTGAGCAGTGGCTAGAGGGAAAGGGCCTAAGATGTCCATTCCCCACATCGCAAAAGGTATTGGACTGCTCAATACTGTCAAAGGGTTTGGCGACTGTTTAGGGATCAACGAGAAGCGTTGACATGCATCACACTTCTTTGTGTAGTCCAAAGCATCATGGTGCACTGTCGGCTAGGAATATCCCTGCCGGAGGACTTTGTACGCTAATGCTCGCCCCCCAAGTGTTGGCCACAAATGCCTTCATGGACTTCTTGGAGAACATAATTTTCTTCGAATGGGGTGAGACAATGAAGGTATGGAAGCGTAAAAGAGCACTTGTAGAGTACGTCTTCCACTATGGCATATCGAGCCAAGCGCAAAATGATGTTCCTAGCTTGCTTTCGGTCGGCAGGTAATGTGTTGTCCTGAAGGTATGCCTTGATGGGATCGATCCACGACGGCTCGTGCTCGACATGCATTACTTCATGCTTAGTGATGCTTGGTTCGTGTAGGAGCTCCAAGTGGATTGTGCTGCCGAATCCTGATGGGTCAAGAAAGGCTAATCATGAAAGCACATATGCAGATGTATTATTCTCCCTGATGACCTATGTGATCTTGAAGAGGGTGAAAGTATTTGCAAGCTCTTTTGCCTTGTGGAGGTAGTCAGCCATTTTTGGGTCTCGTGCCTCGTATTCCCCTGAGATTTATTTTATAGCGAGCTAGGAATCGCTGTAAGCATGGAGGGATTCTGCACGCATGGCACGGGCTAGATGCTTTATTGTTTGAAGCAGGAAAGTCAAAGCAAAGGGCATATTCTATAATGAGACTGTCTGGCCCGTGAGAATCAATCCAGTTCTGCTCCCATTTGCATTCGATGATCCATCCACGAAAAGCATCCAAGTAAATGCTTCGGTTTGATTGGGAAGGAAAGGCTCCTCGTCTTCAATTGGTAGTGTACATTCAACAATAATGCTTGTCCTTTGATTAAAGGGCGAGGTTTGTACTGGATGTCAAACTCTCCCAATTCTGCCGACCAAGGCACAAGACGGCCATATAAATCAGGTTTGTGCAATATTCGTCTAAGTGGCTTGTCAATGAGCACCGTAATCGTATGAGACTGGAAGAACGGTCAGAGCTTCCTCGCGGAGATCAAAAGAGAAAATCCGAGTTTTTCTGCGTTTGGGTATTGCAGTTTAGCTCCTTGAAGAACCTTGCTTACATAGTAGATGGGAAGCTGTCGACCGTCTTGTTCTCAAATGAGAACAATGCTAACAGCAGATTCGGCTAGGGCTAGGTAAAGAAAGAGTTCTTCTCTTGCAATAGGGTTGGAGAGGAGCGGAGGTGATGCCAAGTAATCTTTCAGTGCATTAAAGAAGGTTTGACACTCGGCCGTTTGAAGTTCTTTATATTCTTTAGAGCCCTGAAGAAGGAAAGGCTACGTTCAGCTGACTTGGAAAGGAATTGGCTGAGTACGGCTATTCTCTATGTCAAAACTTGTATCTCCTTCACTTGCCTTGGTGCGACCATTTCTTAAATGGCTCTGATTTTTTCAGGTTAGCTTCGATTCCCCTATATGAAACCACAAATCCTAGGAATTTGCTAGATGATACTTCAAAAGCGCAATTGGTCGGATTAAGGCACAAGCGGTATTCGCAAAGAAGGTCAAAACATTCTCGAAGGTTGGCAATATGCTTGTCTATACGGAGGCTTTTGACGAGCATGTCGTCAACATAGACCACCATATTTTTCCCTATGAGAGGTTTGAAAATCTTGTCGACTAGCCTATGATAGGTAAAGCCGGCATTCTTGAGTCCAAAAGGTATGACCTTGTAGCAAAAAAGGCCTTGATCTGTTATGAAGGAGGTCTTGGCTACATTGTCATCATGCATTCGGATTTGATTATAGCCGTATAAAGCATCCATGAAGTTGAGCAATTCGTGTCCCGATGTTGCATCGATCAAGGTATCGATGCGTGGTAAAGGATAACTATCTTTAGGACATGCCTTGTTCAGGTCTGTGTAGTCGATGCATATCCGCCATTTGTCTATCCCGACCTTAGGAACCATGACCACATTGGCTACCCATTCAGGGTAGCCAATTTCTTTGATGAAGTCGGCTTCCAAGAGCTTGTCAACTTCTCTTTGGATGATCGCCTGTCGTTCAGGTGAGAAAGGCCACTTCTTTTGTTTAACTGGCTTATGCTTGGGGTCGATCGAGAGTCGATGGACGATTACAAACGGATCTATCCCAGGCATGTCCACCGCACTCCACGCAAAAACATCCATATTAGATCAGAGGAAAAAAGTCAGCTGATCATGAAGGCTTGGCTCTAGAGTGGAGCCAATCCGCAGGTGGCGTTCTTCATCACCTTTTATCAATGGTACAGAGATAAGTGCTTCCACACGGGCTTGGCACATCTCATCGCATGTTCGTCACGCTGATCGTCAATGGAGAGCATCTCTTCAGCTTTGCAAGAAGCTACATAACATTTTTGAGCCAACTTTTGGTCGGCTCTCACAAAACCAACTCCTCTTGTTGTGTAGGGAACTTCATGACAAGGTGGTAAGTTGAGGTTACGGCTTGCAACTTATTAAGGCATGTTTGCCCAATATCCAGTTGTATGACAACTTGACTCTAAGAAAGTCGAGAGTCTGAGTGGCTTGAAAGGGTGTGTCTCCAGCAATGACTGTGAGTGAAGTAATTTCCTTTACTGGTGCAGATGGGCCCGTAAGCCATATAAGGGCAAGGATATTAGTTTTACCCAGTCTTTTGAAATCCCCATTTGAAAGAATGCGTCTTCAAAAATAATGTCGGTTGAACTCCCTGTATTAACCAAGATGCGTTTGACTTTAAAGACGTCTACGCAAAGGGTGATGACGAGAGCATCATCGTGTGGCAAGATTATTCCTTCGAGATCTGAATCGTTAAATTCCAAGGTTGCAGATGCTTTTTCTCGCTTGGCAGGGCCTTGTGTCAAGTTGACTTATCGAGCATAGGCTTTTCGGGAGGAGCTGGATAGCCCTCCTGCACTTGGCCTTCCAGATATGGTGTTTATTACTGGCAGATCTTTCGAAGGTGCTTCATCCGTTCTTTGTTGGCTTCCTCTTGTTCCATTTTGTTGTCGATCATTCATTTTGACAAACTGCTTAAGGGGACCTTTAGTTATGAGATTTTCAATCTCACATTAAAGTACCTTGCACTCCTCTGTCATGTGACTATGATCTTTATAGAAATGACAGTACAGTTGAGTTTCTCTCTTCTCGACCGGTACCTTCATGGGCTTGGGTCACTTGAGGATGTTTTGACTCTTGATTTGGTTAAGGATATGTTCGCAGGAAGTATTGAGATGAGTAAACAACTTGGAGATGGTTGCTCGTGAATGTTTGGGTTCATCTAGGGTTCTCCCCTCTGGACGATCTCGTCTCTTCTGTCCTGCATGTGTTTCTTCCTGTGAAGTCATTGAATATTCTTCAGCTTGAAGATACTTCCCCACCCTATCGAGGAGATCAGTCATGTTTCCGGTGGGCGCTTGTTTAATGAGAAGCGTAATGGCGTTCTTGGCCTCACACCCCTAGCCATTGCTGCGAAAGTCACTCTGGATCTAAGTGATCAATGAGGAGCTTCTCGGAGTTAAAACAAGCATAGTATGACTTCAAGGATTCCTTCGGTCCTTGTACTATGCGAAAGAGGGCTGAGGAATTGCACACGACTCGTCAGGAAATTACTTCGGAAGGATTCGGCTAATTGAGCCCAGCAAGAAATAGAGCGAGGTGCAAGGTGTTGGAACCACACATGTGCAGCTCCTTTTAGCGTCACGGGAAACGCCCAGCACATTATCTGATCTGGGACCAAATATAGGTTCATGCCCGAAGTAAAGCGGGCCAGGTGTTCCATTGGGTCTCCTGTGCCATCATATGACTCACATGGAGGCATTTTGAAATTTGGGGGAGTCGGGAAGAAATCAACTTCCTCTGTGAATGGCCGCCCAACAAAAACTAGAGCGTTGGAGTATCGTTTTGCACAGTTGCCACCGGAATCAATGTAAGTGTTCTTGGTGGAATGAGCCCCCATAGTAGCTCTCATTGTGCCTCTTGGACCGTGGATCACGTCGTTCATCATTGGAATGCTCATCTTCAACTTGTACCAACTGTTGGTAGCAACTTGTTATGTTAGGCATTTTAGAGTTGTCAGGCCCTTCACGGAAAGCCAAACGTTGATGAACTGATTGCCTTTGCTCATCAATTATGTGTTTTGCTTTAGGAGGCCTAGAAGGCTCTAGTAGCGAATGTGAGTTTTTCGATGGCAGCTTGCAATTTCTCGATAAATCCCTGCATTGTTTGAATAACTGCTAGCAGGTCAGCCTGTTTATCCATTGTTGGTGGAGTGATATCGGCTGTAGTAACCGTGGTCATGCCAACAGTAAGAGGTTCAGATAGGGCTGTATACGAACCGAGTTTGAGCCAAACATGGGTGTGTTCAAACTCGGTTCGTTTAAGTTTAGGCATGTTTGAACTCGGCTCGAGTTCGTTAAGAGCCAAAACATTAGTGTTCGAACTCGGCTCGTTTAACGATACGAGCCGAACTCGAGTTTGGAAACTCAGCTCGCGTTCGTCTTCAACCTCAATCAAATCCCTAAATTTACTCAATCGTTCAAGCAAATCAAAAACAAGAAGACAGAAATAAGCTCACGTTCGTGTTCAACCTCAATCAAATCCCTAATTTTACTCAATCGTTCAAGCAAATAAAAAATAAGAACAGAGAAATAAGAGAAAGCAAGTACACGATAGCAGATACAATGAGGGATGCAAAATAAAAACACTGTTAAAAGAAATCTCCATCAACGGCGATGAAGACATATACAACGGGTTGATGCATGCCCTTTATGAATTAGCTCCCTCTTCACGCCCTTGGCTTTGCATCTTTGCAGTTCCAAAACATGGCTTTGGGCTTTGTAACTTGAATCCGACGACCTGGACTGAATCCGGTTGTGATGGCTGTCTGTGAAGAGAGAAAAGGGGGCGGTTGTTGTGCGATCTGTGTGTGAGAGTGAGAAAGAGGCGAGGGGCGTATAGTGTTTTAACAGATCAAGTATTTGAGAGAATGAGGTTCTATAGGCGTTGGTCTGGCCGCGACGTGGGAGGTGGTCTGGCCGGCGGTGTGGGGGGTGGTCTGGCTGTCGGTGTGCCTAGCTCTGTGATGGACTAATGGCCGGCAACTAATGATTGATGAGAGAGTGGCCACGGGTTTAATGAGAGAAGGGGCACATGTGTGAACTGAGGACTGTCTCTCAGATGAGATAAGGGAGGGGAAATACATGGACCATAGGCTTCCACGTCCCACACACTTCCCCATGAATAGATATTTTGTGTAGGTATTAATATAATGTGAAGAGTAAATGAACCAATGTTCTTTTATAAGACCCAGTTTGTGTTCGGCTTGTTAAGTAAACGAGCATTCTTGTTCACGAACATAAATAAACAAACATCATTAAGTTCAAACTCGACTCGTTTAATAAACGAGGCCTAAAAATGTGTTCGTGTTCGGTTCACTTATTACATGAACGAACATGAACGAGTTTTAAAGAGAACAAACACCAAGCTGTTCGTGAACAACTCGGTTCATTTATAGCCCTAGATTCGGAAGGACTAACGAATTAGAGTGGAGTTGAGGCACGATTTGCAGGGGGTGGCGCCACTACCATGACTGCTAAGGCATCTGCCACTTTTTTTGCAACGATTAGGCCGTTAGGGGTGGCTCCACTGCGAGCAAGGTCACAGAGCAGAGTTGACAATCAACCAAACGCGACTGCCCCGTCTTGATTTGAATGAAAATTCATTATTTACAGATTGAGATTTTCAACCATGATCTATTCATAAGTTTCGGCCCCACAGATGGCGCCAATATGTTGTAGATGAAATCCGAAACTCGTCTCGTGAATAGACCTGCACAGCACAAAGGACACCGGTGATTCACCAAAAATGTTTCCGGTGGGGAATCTCCCATGTTAAAATCAGAAAATGTACAAAGTGAATTTAATGTAATCTCAGATTGAGTCACATCTTCATTCTTGCATTTTCCTTTTATAGAGCTCTCCTCTAGTGGTTAGTTATTTCCCTTTAATGACGAAGTTATCAAATTAGTGGGAGGTTACACTTATTAGTGGACAATTAATGTTATTCAATAAGAGGTTAACAACCCATAATGGGTAAATGAGATAGTGGGAAGGTGGGTAATTACCACTTCCCACTCCTCCATGAATTGTGCAGTGGTTTTGATGTCAGCAGAGGGTGCACGTGTCACCATCTTACAAGAAGTATGTTTTACCCATGGCAATAAACAACAAAACATTCACGATGGTGACCAAAGAGAAAAAAATAAAATTACAAAACCCCTGTATGAAGCTTAACAGCACACAGAAAATTTGATCGTGATATAACCTGCATTATTCAAGAATGTCTGCCAAAAGTCAGCAGTTAAATTTATGTAGGTGTGACTTTGAGAAGGGAATACAACCATCAGTGACGACCACGGAAATCTGTAGCCAAGACGGAGGACACCAAACTACTAAAGCCAACTACCCTGACACGTACGTCATTCTGTATTAAGATCAGCGTGGGTGCATTTCCGGGCGTGCCGCGAGTGACGACCCTTGTGCTGTTGCTCATCTCTGTCTATACAACTGTTAACTCAGCTTTACCTGTAAATGAAATTTTCAAACCATATCATACATAATATACAACCACTTGTACTGGAGGGAACCAATACTATCGTTTTGGATATTCCACATCAATTGCATTGCCTGAATACGTGTGATACCCAGTCAAACTTAAAAGACAACTCAAACAAAGACAACTAATATCACGTTGAACAAATATGGCGGTTCAACTCCACCTTAAACACGTACACAACCAAACATCACATCAAGCACAATAAGATAATAAGATACTCAGAGAAGCAAAACATAAATAGGTAAAAGGACGTACTTAAAACGATCGCCGCACTTAAACCACAGTATATATTACTATTTATTTTTATTTTTTTTTGTTGAGGTGGGGGGTGGGGGGGGGGGGGGGGGGGTTGTTGTTGAGAGAGAACCTCGGCACTAGCTGGAAGGCCACAGGTCTGGAACGCATAAACAAAGTGAAAGGGCTGGCGGAAGCCTCGCCTACTGAGACCTTTCTAAAAATTTAACAGCTCAGTAGAGCCCAGGGCACGCCAAAAAGCTCAGAACAGCACGATACAGCTCAAAGACCGAGTGCAATAGCATGACAGCACACACCACCATCTACCTGACATTCACTACAGCTAGTGGCGGCTTAGGTAAGCCTCCCTCCTACCCTGAGAACCTGCATTTAATGACACAAAGGTAGTTGATGCAATCCCTTGTCATTTTTTGGTATTATCACTTACATTCTGAATAGTCCAGAAAAAAATACCACGAAATGAGAGGAAGTTTTTTCCAGTTAAATTTTTACTGAAAAGGAGCGCAAAGGGCTGTATAATATACCAATAATATTCCTAACATGTTTTAGGGTTTGTGTCTAGAAATGAAATCAAGAACCTCTTTCAAATCAATAAAGAAACTAATCCCTAAAGAACTCGTGAGCATGTATTACTTCCCAAAGACGGGTTTGATGGGGGACTGACCAAAAAGCATCGGGCCTCCAAGCATCGTTAATTATTCAAAGTGTAGCTTTTTCATTTGAGTTTTAATCCTTGCTTGAGCATTAAGTACTTTCTACGTAGCACGTACGCGGACACCGTGCGCAACACCGATACTAACCGGACACCAGACACCGCAATTTTGAAAAAAACAAACTTCGAATACCGCTGAAATTTTGTGTGTGTGTGTGTTTGTTTAATATATATGTTTACCAAGTGTCAAACACATCCAACCTATATAACTGCACTCCCAACTTCTCCACCTTGTGCAGCCTTGCTACACTTTGTTCCAAATCGCCACAAAGGTCTACATGGGTCATCTGCCTAGCTGAACTTACAGCACTTTTAGCATAACTTGATCCATTTCTGAAATCAAGTACGAAGCAAATTTCAACATCAATTTCGATAGTAAAGAAAGGAAGAAGTAGCATATCGAAGAAGTTGATTTGAATGAAATTAGATAATTATACAAAAGAGAGGACAGGGGGAAAAGGAAACAATAGGGAAGAAAGCAGAAAAGCAAGGGAAAACGATTAGAAGCAGCAGTCTATTAGAACGGAAAAGAAAAAGAGATAGAAACGAGAGAGTAATGGGAACGAGAAGAAGATGCAGGCGAGATCATCCATCTCCCTCTCCTTCGTCTACATCTCCCTTGGAAAGAGAGCACCAAAGAAGCAATGAGAACAAACAAAGGGATTTTAAAGTCTGTAGATATTCTAGGGTTTGACTAATTTTTTATTCATCAAAAGAACCAAATCTTTCTTGATACTTTATCACAATCCCCAAAGTTAGTTTTAGAATTATTTCAGCCCCAATCGTGTCCAACACTCCTTCATGAAGCGTCCGACATGGTTTTGATGATTAGTAGAAAAAAATAAGTCAGACACCTCTGAGAGGTGTTCGACACATGTTCGGAGGTGCCGTATATGTTGGACACAATACCTCAAAGCACAAGAGGTGTCCATGCTACATAGGGTACTCTACTAGTAATTAAGGGTTCAATGATCTCCCTCAATAAAATGTGAAGGGATCTCTTTTGGTTCAATTGAGCAAATTAAGAATTTTTCAAACAATGTTGAGAGGACCCAAGATAGTCTGGGCTTGCGTAGCCCTTGCGGGAGGGTGAGCAAATTAGGATGTTGTTTCTTCTTAAATTTATGTCCTGCATCAGGCATCCTTTCCCTAGTGAAGCATTACTACTTATGCACTATAAGGCCGGTCATCTCGGACGAAAAGCTCCAGAAAAATAGCTTTCACTTAGGCCTCCCTCTGTATATACTTGTATGTACATGTGTATGATATATATATCAGTACGCACACGTACAGATTTGCTAGAACTCCAAAACTCATCGGGAATCAGGAGCTTTCAGGAGGTTAACGACATTGAGACGTTTGATTTTTTATTAATTTATTCATGTTTGAATGCAAAACTTTTGGTAAAATACAATTCTAAAGGCAATTTCTAATCCAGGTATGGTAAATCTGAGGCTTGAGATTGCAGAAAAGACATGCACCCGCCGTGCAACAACACATGATTGCCTCACCGCCTATTGGTGGCCTAAGCATCAACCAACGCTGTCTAATGGCCACCTAGGCATCAGCCCACACCACCTAGTCTCTGCCTAGGCATCAGCCCACGCAGCCTAGTCATTTAATTGACTGCACAAGCCGCCTAGTCTAAATCACTTCCCCAAACTGTCACCTGGACCCTCAACCACCAAGCAAGGACCCTCAACCATTTTACATAAGACCCAGAAAATCTAAATGTACAATCGTTGAAAAAAGCTTTGAAAAGAAATCCATCATTGATAATAATCAAATTCATACATCAATTTTGAAACTACTTTTGATTGTCGCCGAAATCAGTTTCGCAAGAACTGGTAACTCATAATCAAACCGTCATTGATTTCAAGTCAGAGCAGAAAGTGGAGGGGGTCGTGCTTGTGCTGTGGTCGTCGGGAGGAAGTAGCAGTCATAGCAAAAGATGGAGGAAGAGAGGGGTCTCACATAGATCTTGGTGGAAGTGCATGAGAAAAGAACCAGATGGGGTCTGATCCTAGGTAGCACGGACGCCTCTCCTAGGTGGAGGTATGGTGTCCTAAACGGACAGAAACCCCGACACCCTCCGGACACCGCCCGACACGTGTCGGACACGGCTCATCGGTGTCAGAATTTTTTTTAATTTCCGACACCGTGTCGGACACTTCATCGACGAGTGTCGGACACGGCGTGGAGCAGTGTCGCACGGTTTTAGGGCAAATTTCAGATGTTTTGAACTCTTACCGTCTTCTTCTCTCTCACCTCACGGTTGTCTTCTTCTCTCTCACCTCACGGTTGTCTTCTTCTCTCTCACCTCACGGCTGCTGTCTCCCGACCACATCAAGGCTGTCGTCGGTGTCACTGGTGTTGCCGGAGCTGTCGCTAGTGTTGTCGGAGCTCAGTTGACGAAGATCCGAAGCCGAAGCCAACAGATCTGACGGCTACAGTCGCCGAAAGAAGAAAAGCCAGATGTTGCCGCTGTCGCCGTCGCCGTCTCCGTCTCCAGAGGTTTCACCGTCGTCGCCGGAGGTCCGCAGCCACCGTCGCCATCCCACAGGTCTCATCTCGTCTTCTTTCCCCTCACTTCCTCTCGTTTCTTTCCTGTTCTTTTTTCTTTGCCTTCTCGTTCATTTCTTTCCTGTTCTTTTTCTTTGTCCTCTCGTTTCTTTCTTTTCTTTTCTTTTCTTTTTTCTTCTCTCTGTGGTTGCATTTCTAGTACATTGGACTAAATAAATATTGACCAAATAAATTATTATTTTGTTTTGATAGTTTTTCATTATTATTTGTTATTTTAGATTGTGAAATATATTTGATATTTATTAAAAATATATATATATTAAAAAATAGCGGTGTCCAAAATCTGATTTTTTGAAAATTGCAGTGTCCGGTGTCGGTGTCCGACACCGTGTCCGTGCTACCTAGGTCTGATCTAAAGAGGTAAGAATTTGAAGGCTTTGGGGTTAAGCGGCAAATATGAGATGCGAAACAGCGGCAAATATGAGATGCGAAACAGTGTCTAAGTTTAGAAAGCAATCCCTTATTTTGCATCCCCAAAAAGAAAGGGGCTCACTTATTGTGGGACTGAGGGAGTATATGTTTGCTGAATATAAAAAATTGAAATGATGAAAGAAGAATAAAGAGGGAAGGTGAAAACAATTAGTTACAGATGTGTGCTCTTAGTCCTCTAACCTCCCAAATCTTCTGTCATAAATGCCTTCATAACTCAACAATCCTCATTTTTCTATGCACCGACTTAAGGGAAGTTTCTTAAGAAGGCCAATTCAGCCAAACAAGCTCCCAGATTGTTCAGTCACCAATTCCCATACAACCCTTTGTAGGTTAAACAATAAATCAATGCACATCTTGTTTATAAACAGATCTAGCCCTCGACAAAAAAGTACTTTTGAGAGATTAGAACGTGATCGTGTCAGGCAGAGAACAACAAAGTGGAAGGTTGGGATGGGCAGCATCGGTATTCACCACCAGTTGGAGCAGTGGTAAATTATAAACGTAGCTTACAGTATATTTCAAAATTGTAACTGATTTATAATTATCAGTATTTTTTTATTTTTTTTTGGCTCTTAAAATATCCAAAGCATTGAGTTAGACTGACGTCACTGAGAGCAATATTGAGCAGGTAATTGGCTAATTGCTGGGTAGTACTCGTCACTATGACTACCAGGAAGTCAAAATTTTAGCTGAATAAAGTTGTTCAGAAGACATCCAATAACGATCATTTGATCCATGCTGGCTAATAATTCAAGTTTCATAAAGCAACCAGTCAATATGAGGCATCCTCTGATGCAACTACATGCCTCTCCTATAGAATATTAGAATTTAAACAGCAGGCATAAGCTTAAGAAGCAACTATTACAGGGACTATCAATTATTTGGGGAACAAGAAAAACAGCGCTGTCAGAAGGAAAAGAACATTGCAACTAATCATTACCTCATATGCCAGAGTTGTTTATACAGAAGGAAAGTCAGTAACTTTCCCGACAGCAACTGTTTTGCCTGCAGACATAGTAACCAAGTTGGTCATTTTGTGCATCTTTTTCTGCTGGATGGACTTGAAGGGATCACTAAGAAAAGGATAAAACTACTGGCACCTTCGGTACGAAGAGTGAATCGTCCTAGCTGCGGAAAATCCGAGAACTTCTCAATGCATATTAAATTGTTCACCTGGAAGAAAATATATAATATGACAAGCCAAGTTAGATGGTATTTCAAGCACAAGGGCAGGACCTTGTAAAAACAGGTAAATATATATTTAACAAAAGATTGGCAAAAACCAAGCGGTGACAAACTACTTATTTTATTTTTCTTTGGTCATGAGAGGGGCAACAAGATGATCATCTACTATTAAGACTAAAAGATGATACACGCGGGAATTTTTTTCCCTGATAGACTCCAAAGCATCTAGCAATCCACTACAATTCTTTTTTTGAAACTCGATATGCACTTAAATTTTGAAGGCGCATCTTCATCTACTAGATTACCCATTCTATTCATGATAGGTAGATTCAAAAAAAGAGTGACACAGAGGGAGCAAAACTCCTGTACGTCTAAAGTTTATCAGAAACCAAAAGAGGGGAAATGAAAATAGTGCCCGCCAGAAAACAGAGATCATTTAGAAAAAAGCACTTTTTTGGTCCCGGCGGAGAGACGTGCTGTTTAAGCACAAGCTAAAGGAAAATTCAAAAGGGAGGAGTGAACAGTTTAAACAATTTGACCAGTTCGCAGGCATATAACAGAACAGTTTAAACAACTTGACCAGTTTGCAGGCATATAACCGAACCTGAATGCGACAAACAACAAAAGCATCATTCTTGACAAATAGAACTTTCTTTTTCATAGGTTTTTTGGTCCTCGGATCAATCTGATGTATCAGCTCAACAATCTCACATTCTTCAACAACAGCGTGAATGTGCATTACAGCCTTATAGCCAGCAGTAAAAATTGCCTGAAAGGGTAGCAACGTAAATAAAAGACATTAAGAGAATCTATACACATATATAAAAGAACCTAAATAAAAGACATTAAGAGAATCTATACACATATATAAAAGAACCTAACTTCATCAACATTGATTTTAAAACTTTACCCACACTCTTTGAGAAAATTACACACCATGCCATTCATGTCAACTCAGCAATTTCCCTTGTACATGTGCATGGCTTAGTTCATCCAGAGACTTTACATCCATTTTAATTAATTGTCCACACTTTTCAAAAAAATTACACACCATGCCATTCATGTCAACTTGGCAATTTTCCTTGTACGCGTGCATAAAGAGGCTTAGTTCATCCAGAGACTTTTCCTATAAATCTTATTCTTTTAACAATATAATTGAGCTAATAAAATGTAATCTTCATATCAGAAATTTTATAGCCCAACTATTTATGCTCAAGTGTTTTGCTTGACTTAATTATGTTGACCAATAGTTATGAGAGAGTGTTAGGAGCAAGATATAATCTTAGTGAAGATCCGTATCTTTATGTCGCTCACACACTACTTTTATCGCTAAAGTATCGGAAACACTAAGAAATATGTGCATAACGACAAATATGTAAATTTCAGTTCTCCACAGTATCGATTTTTTCCCTTTTCTTTTCGCTAAAGGCATATTTAAAATTGTACAAGTAATCTAACAAGCACCCGCGCGAAGCGTGGGGCTTTGACTAGTTTTAAGAAAGAAGGATGAAAGTGGCTATAGAAAATAAAAGAAAGTTTTAAGTGCATACATTATCAAGTAACTCAAGGATCTTCAACTGCGCAACAAACTCGTAAACTGCAAGTATTGGCTTAGCTGCAAGAAAAAAGAATGAATCACACTATTTTCAAAAATATCCACCAAACCGTCTTGAAACAAAAACAAAACAAATAATTGTTACTGCATAGTTTTCACTTCATCATTAATTAAACCTGTTCGAAACAAGTAGGGACAGCAACACTGATTCTTTCTTTCATTCACCACGTTCTACCCCTACCTCATCTTACCCCATCAGCGTGGCGTGAGTTGCTTGAAGGTTGCATAAGGAACTAGATCTAAGTGAATCTTTAATTGTTCTCAACAAGAGAATGTACATTCAAAATGTTTAAAGATAAAGGTGGATGCTCGTTTTAGCAGTCAGAAGCACGGGTAGTGCCGGCACCCCCTTAGGGAATCATGGAACCGGCGGATAACAGTTTAGGGTTTGTCTGTGTGTGTGTGTATGTGTGACAGAGAGAGAGAGAGAGAGAGAGAGAGAGAGAGAGAGAGAGAGAGGTGTCTGCACCACTATAGAGGATTTATGTGATGACATTGCAATGAAGTCCTAGCAGAGTGATCCTTCGTGTTGTTTATTGAGCAACCATCCTCTTTCTTTGGATGCCACTTGTATTAAAAGCGCCAAAACAGAGCCCAAACCACGTACAACCAAAAAAATTACCCATCCAGAAAGAAGCCATCCAAAACTCTAGAAAGCTCTATAGCACAGGTGTGGCACTGGGGGTGAGCACCAGCACCGGGTGCGCGTCAAGTGCGGCACAGGTGCATGTCCAATATTTATGATTTCTTTTTTTAATTTCCTAAATACCAGGTGCAGCTCGGGTGCGGCTCCGATACGGATCGGGTGCCTATCGGATATTTATAGGATGAAAACGCAAATTTAAAAGAATTCTCAGGGGTCAAAACATAAAAAATGAGTTTTGGGTGGTCAGATTATAGATAATGAAACATTTACTTAAAAAACCTAAATCAAAAGATCTTTAAAGAGGAGTGAGAGACTAAGAGAGAGAGCGGCGGCGGAGAAGTAGCCAAGACTGACCAACCATGACAACCGGAGACTCCGGCAACCATCCGAAACCACCGACGACCACCGGCGAAGAATTTGAGAGGAGAGAGAAGAGGAAGCAGCAGCCCAGCCAGCCGCCCACCGGAGGCAGCGCCTTCATGGCCATCAAACTGTTCCTATCTTTCCAGTATTAACCAAAACAAAACCACAAAAAAAAAGAGCAGCTACAGCAGAAGAACTCCGCGACGGTGAATACGGCGGCAACGGGCTGACTCTCTGTCTTCCTTCACCATTGTCTTTTGACTCTTTGACTTTCTGTCTTTACGGAATTTTTGGCTCAACTTTGTGTAGTCTTGACTCATCTTTTGGCGCAGGGAGAAACTCTATGTAGTGGGGCTTTGTCACTTGTGGCCTTTGGTAGTCCACATGTGCAGCTGTATATACTTTTGGATTTGTTCTTTTGTAAGTAGATGACTAAATGACATAAGTTCTATATGTTTGTACAACAGCTCATTCAACATATATATACATATTTATAAAAACATATATTAATTATTTTAAAATTATATATATTTATATATCCTAGCCGCACCCTTATCCAGTTTTTATTTTAAAGTGCCGTAATGGCGTATCCGCACCCGCTACCAGTGTCCGTGCTGCATAGCTAGAAAGGCCTCATTTGACTCAGTAGAAGACCCTCAAAAGCTTTACCCTAACGCCAATTACTCCAAAACAGGTACGAACAATGGGTACAAAGCATCTTTAATCTCGTCCCTTGTACATAACCAACCCATTTAAAAATAGGATATAAGTCACCAACAATGATCTTTAAAGTAAATGACTCACCATCTCAAGGAAACAAAGCTCATAAAGGTCGGTGAATCCTGCATATTAAACACTCCACATCTTTAGAAGCAAAATTACCCCTCTCAGACCGACCTACCTGCCATCCCTTCAGAGCTCCCTTAAGTGATAAATCTTCATCAGAAGCACTCTAGCACAATCAATTCCCGGTCGAAATACCCCAAGCAAACCCTTTGAAAGCCTTCAACCCGCTTTTTAAGGTTATATTCATTACCTTACCACTATACTACTACGAAGGAACAGCCAAATGCCTACATCAATTTATTTCAAGAACACCTTAATTATCTTCACAATTTTAACTTCATCAACCCAACTAATCCCAACAAATTGTGCCTAGTAAAATGAAAAATGGCTCATTCAGCTTTTTTACAACAGTACAGAGAGAATCTTAACAAAACATACCAACACTGCACAGGACAAAACCCGATAACATGTCCTCATCGTCTATGCCAGATATTCTGACTCGTAAATTCTCACCAGGTCCAGCATGTCTAACTTTATCTTCATCAATGAATATGGCAAGAACTTTCACCTGAGCCTGTAGATTAATGCAAATATTCTGAACCCTCAGAGAAAGATAAAGTTAAAAAGCTCCAAAAAGTTTACTCCCTCCATCCGTAGATGAATGGTTCTTCAGAGTTTTACCATCTTGTTCAGGACAATAACTGAACGAATACAATTGACTCTCATGTGAGTAAGAGTGAAAAGTTATGCCAACTTTTTTGGAGATATAATTTGAAGATGGAAGTAATCATGTAGAAGAGCTCAGAAAAGAAATGTACCTTATTTGGCATGACTAACAAGTTATCACCCTCGTGCACGCTACCAGATTCTACTTTGCCCATAACAACCGTCCCCATGTCTTTAAATTTGTCAATAATAGGCAACCTAAAGAATTTTTAAAATAGAAATGGATAAAGAACAGAAGTACCAATTCTAACTCTCTTGAAAAAACAGGTATTGTTCTACTATCCTACCAAAGTTGATTAAAAGAAAGATACAAATAAGACAAGCTAAAAACAGGGGCATGTCATTTACATTTACAAACAAAAAAGTGATGAACAGTAACTAATCAAACTAAAATGTGCTTCGCAATTTACTGGTAACCAGATTAGATTAATAAGTAAGTTACATTCTTGCCCATAACAGGAAATTACATTCCAGTGAAAGAATGCATTCATAAGAAAGATAATCAAGCGTGCTAGCCAAAATTTAGAGATATGGCATAACATACACATCAAGCTTGACAATAAAGGTTGTATTTTACCTAAATGGGCCTTTAGGATCACGCGGCGGAACTTCAATAGCATCTAGGGCTTCAAAAAGGCATGGACCATCCCACCATGGACATAAACTTTTTTCCACTCTCGTTTTCATATTTGAACCAAGAAGTCCAGATATTGGAAGAAATAGAACATCTGCAGCTTACGTAAAATAATAGATGAAAACTGAAAGTAGGTACCATATCAGTATCCAACAAGCAATGTGTTTCATGGGTAAAGAACCACTTAGCTGAATTATATTACTTTTCTACTTTATTGGAAAGAAATTCGTCAGAAAATAATTATAGAAAGCTCTAAACCTTTTCTGTCTTTTTTGGTTGTTGGGGGTAGGAGGAAGCATTACGTTTCATGGTGACGGGTGGGTCGAGTAGAGGTCGACTTCTTATTATAAGATATATTAGCTGCAGTACTATGAGGGTTGAAGCAAGATGATAGAAGAATATCTTCAAGATCCTGCCTGAGGGATGTTCCCCATACCTAAATGCACACCACACCCTTTCTAGAAATATGTGTGCATTATCTACAAAAGTTTGACTTATATCGACAAAAAAGGGGTTGCAGAATTAGCCAAAATGGGAAAAAAAAAAATAGGTCAATCATTACAACTTTCTAGGAAAGGGAAAAAAAACGGATGAAGAGGATTGAAAGAATGATCAAGACTAATCCGACAAGTATGAAACATTTTTTTCCCTCCTGATCTCATAAAGTCACGATAAGATTCAATTTATCAAGCTTGCATCCTTAGAACTTCGATTCTTTTTATTATTCTACCTACTTACGATCCCAACAGCTTACTGTCCAGAAAAAAAGGATAAAATGGAAGTTGCATCAAAAAATGTTCAGGAACCAAACATTTAATACATTTTTGCAACCTTTTGTGCATCTAGCTACGTACTTCCAATGACAATTTAAATAGATTGAGATGCACGAAAAAAAACATTTCACCTAAACCTACTAAACTGTAGTTTTAAGATTCACCAGTTCTAGTTATACTTGTGCCCCAGCGGAAAAAAACATTTCACCTAAACCTACTAAACTGTAGTTTTAGGATTCACCAGTTCTAGTTAAACTTGTGCCCCAGCACTTCGAAACTGTTCCAATTCCCATCCATAAACCAACTATCTAGGGACGCTCGGCTACGGAACCGTGGTATCATGCCCACACTTCATGCAACTACATACTACGTGCTCAGTGTAAGTACATTTCTCAATGTAGTCCTCTAGTACAGCTATCATAGGACCATTAAAAGCATGTAACCAAAGAGGATCGAAGATGTGACCCACAACCCACTCAAAATGGCAGGATAAAAGCTGAAGAGAACTTGTAAATTCACTGAGATTAAAAAACAGAGCTAAAAGAATAAAAGAACGTCCCCACGTCCCTATATTCAAAGCGACCGATAAAAAAGGCATCAAGCATGAAGAAATTTTTGTAGCAAAACCAAGAACCTAGTAGTAGTGTATCATAATCTAGGTAGCACGGACACGGACACAGTGTCGGTGTCCAACACCGACAGGGACACCGGACACCGCAATTTCCAAAAAAATCAGATTTTGGACACCGCAGGACATCGCTATTTTATATTTTATCTATCTATCTATCTATCTACATCTATATCATATATATATATATATATATATATATATATATATATATTATCAAATACATTCCACAATCTAAAATAACAAACTATAATGAAAAACTACCAAAATAAAGAATTCAAATACAAGTCATACTAAAACGTTAAGTCCAATTACATGGTACATAACATAAGAAACTTCTTAAGTCTTACAAAGTCATATGAATAGGAAACATGAAAATAAGGATATGCTATGCACGACAGAGGGAGAAAAAAAAACAAAAAAAAAGGGAAAGAAACGAGAGGGACTTTCAGTGATTTCAGTAGAATCAGTACAAAAGAAAAATCAGATATGCTATGCACGACAGAGGGAGAAAAAAAAGAGGAAAGAAACGAGAGGAACTTTCAGTGACTTGAAGAAAAAAAGGGACGAGATTACGATACAAAGAGAAGGAGACCTGTGGGTCAGCGACGGTGGCGAAGGACCTCCCGTGATGATGGCGAGACCTCTGGCGACGGTGACAGCTGGCTTCGGTATCGTCAGCGACTGTAGCCGTCAGATCTGTCGGCTTCAGTATCTTCAGCAACTGAGCTCCGGCAACACCGACGAGAGCTCCAGCAACAACAGCGAGTCGGCGACAGCCATGATGTGGTCGGCGGATAGCAGCCGTGAGGTGAGAGAGAAAAGGGTGGTAATGGCTCAACAGATCAGGCCATATATAATATTGCTCGTAAAAAACCCCACATATTCTATTTATTACAGGCTGACCCCCAAAATTAGTTCAAAAAATCTCAAATGGGCCCCAAACGGTCCAACACTGCTCCATTCCGTATCTGACACTCCTCGATGAAGTGTCTGACACGGTGTCGGAAAATAAAAAAAAATCGGACACCGATTAGGGGTGTCCAACACGTGTCGGCCGGTGTCCGGACGTTTAGAACACCATACCTCCACCTAGGAGAGGTGTTGGTGCTTCCTAGATCATAATATAACTAAACCAAAAAAAAAAATTCAAAGACCGCTTAAAATCTCAACACCGAACCTAATGATGCTAACATCCTTATTAGCACCAAATGTGTCTTTTTTTGCAATTGAAAATGCAAAAAATAAAAAATTGGAAGCACCAATTCCAGTAGCACCTACACGGATGCAATCTTATCAAACACTTTCAATCCGCTTCCAATCAAATTGATTTTACATCTCAACAACTCCATCATGACATCATGGTTCTTAAAAGACCATAACTTAGCCAAACAAAGGAAAAAATGCAGCAGTCAAATGCTCACAAAATATTACCTTTCTTTACATTGTAGCCTGAAGACTTTAGAAATGGTATCATCTTTGACTCAATTTCATTATACCTGGAACAGTAAAAGGAACATTGAAAGAAAAAATAAACAAAAGATTTCAACCAAACAAATCAATATGGCAAGAGTGCATAGCAAATCTGGCAAAGCACCTATCCTTTGACCAACCGACAGTAGGATCATCCATCTTATTTACAACAATAAGCAGCTTAGAGACACCCAGTGTCTTTGCAAGTTGGACATGTTCACGAGTCTGTCCACCTTTTTCATACCCCGTCTCGAATTCCCCTTTTCGAGCAGATATCACCTAAAACATTCGTACAGGGAGAGTACATTCATAAAAATGCAAAATGCATGCTAGTTCAATGCACAAGTAAGAAGTAGCTTTAACATACCAGTACACCTATATCAGCTTGCGATGCCCCACTAATCATATTTGGGACATAACTTTTGTGGCCCTGAGGAACCAGAAAAAGCAAAACATGGATGGTCTTTAGTAAACTGAAATTCGTTACTGAAAGCCAACAAAGCAACATATAGTTGAGATACATGTAACATCAGGATTAAAGATATCAGAAACATATTGATGCAATCAGAAGAGGCGGAAGCTCAAGTTCATGTATTAAATTGCTATCCAGATTTTGTATGTTAGGGTTAAGTTGGGTTTAGTATTTCTTGTTGCATATTAGAATTTGGAATAATCAAGTAGACTAAGATAGGAGTTTTAGCTTAGATTCGGCTTTTAGTCTTTTTGTTAATATAAAAACAGTTGCAAACCCTCTTCAGCTTAGTTGATATTGATACTTAAAGTTTCTCGAAGCACTGTATTCTTTGGGGAGTGCATTCCCTTCCAGTCAACCGTACTTTTGCATAGAAGAGTATCTATCCTGATTGATTCTGTATAGTGGGAGTATCAGGAGCAAACGAGCCTTCATTCATCATCCGTCAGACTTCAATCTTGCCGGAAGGCATGAGTTCAAAAAAAATTCAGACCGTTGGCTTTTGTTACAACTTTGTGCATCATCATCACCTTCAGTTTGCAACTGTCATCATCATCAGGCTGCTGTTTGGCTAAAATATAACGAAATGCTCCTCTTACATAAGGATTTAAACTGAAAATCTTCCACAGCCATTTCTCACTTGATACATTTCAATCACTTCCAAACCAGCAAATATTCTAACTTACAAGACAAATCTAACCAATACTGTGGGTGACACAACACAAGCTGGAATCCAACTTTAAGCCCACCATTCTCTTTCTGCCGGCTTTATTCCGACGGGGTTGAAGTATTCAGCAATTCTTTGCCGAACAATTCACTCACAGTGAATGGAAAACTTCCCCCTTCTCCGTGCTTTGATTCAATATCACCTCTACACAGCTCTCATCATCATATAGTAGTTCTGTATTGCCACATAGCAACAGTGATATAACCAATCTTGAAGAATACAACATATCCACCAAAGTAGTGAAAAGGATACTGTAAGGCACAACTATGACTCGAGCGGTAGAAAATCTTACTACTAGAAACATTTTCCTTATCTTCTCCTTTTTCCTCTTCTTCATTCATTTGATCATCTTCATGGAAGGACCTTCGTTTCAAACCAGATGATCCCCGTCCATGTCCAACGTGAAGAAATCTTTGCGTTTTAGATAAAAATTCAAAATGCAAATATTTAATAATTGAAGCTTCTTCCAATTTGAGCACCCATACCCCCCCCCCCCCCCCCAAAAAAAAAAAAAGAAAAAACTTAAGCAACACTAAAGCACTGATAATATGAGGCATAAAGGTCTTTCGGAATAGGGTGGGAAACCTTTGATGCAAGACATTTTGCCTTGCACCATGCAACAAACAATAAGGCTTTGAAGGAAGGTTCTATGAGACTTAACAAAGGCAAAAGATTGAGAAGAAAAAGCGGCTCCACAACACTCAACAATGCTAACTCTTTGGAGGCAAAATGTAATGAAAATAAAATTAATAAAGAACCTTAGTTGATGAGTAATGTATAGGGTAAACATGACTTGACTAAGATGTATCAAGCCAGAAAAACGAATTCCCCTAGCTCTTATTCCTCAAACTCTATCCCAAACCAATCCTTGTTCGTTCCCCATCCCGAGAGACCAAAACACAACAAAGCAAGAGAGCCAGCTAAAATTGTATTTTCATACCAATTGCCACAAATAAAACAAGATCAATACAATTTTTTTCCATTAAACTCTCCAACTTATCCTGATTCTCTTGCTTTGTGCTTTAATAAGTACACGACTACTAAAACTAAAACAACAACTAAGGCAAACAGAAGATTACCGGAGCATCCAAAATCGTAAATCTTGATGTCTCTGTTTCAAAATGCGCTCTTCCAACCTCAATTGTCTTCCCCTGCAACAAACATTACTAAGAGATCAAAGACTTAGTAAAACTTTACGAAGACATGAATGACAGAAAGAAACAACAATACTATGTAAAAGAATCCTTGCCAACGACATGAATACCTTGACACGTTCCTCCTCATTGGTGTCCATAATATATGCCATATACCTAGCAGATTAGAATTGAGGTTTAGAAAGCAAAACCCAATGGAGCATGATATTGAATTTAATGCACATGCACTCTACCACACGATAATTGGCAACGAAGGGACGAAATTGCAATTCTAGATAACTGAGACGTCAGAGTGACAGTGTTGGTATCCACCATTTGTTCCTCGTCTATACTACATCGTGTAAGGAGAATGGCTGAGTTGATATATTGAATTAAATGCACATGCACTAACACAAGCAATAATTGGCAACAAACGGAAGACATTACAACACTAAATTAACCTAAGAATCTAAATACCTGAGACATCAGAGTGGCTGAGTTGATGTAACAAACTTTTGGTAGCGGGCTTAGAACAAGTGACCCGAGAGAACAAAGTTTGAGGGGATAAAAAGGAAAAGAACCCTACCACATCCCTCTAGTTTCAAACTCTCCTTCCCCACCCTTCCACCCCCTGTCACCATCAACTCCTCCACACATACACAGTGCAACCAACAATTATATTTTCCACCTATATCCTCATTGGGTTCCTCCTATCTATAAGTTACCATCTACACCCTACAATGCAGTATATTTTAGATTCAATGCTTTTAAAATTTAAATTTCTTTCTCAGGTAAATTTCCGGTCCCAACTTTTCATTATTCACGCTTCTCGAGGTTCAACGTCTATACTACTTATAAAGAGAATTTTGGTGTAACATACTTTTGGTGTTACTACCTACTTGGAATGATGAAAATTGGCATTAAAAGAATTTTTTGAAAATTGACATCGAATAAGAACTTTAAATAGCAAATAACTACATATAACTTCTTTTTGGCATGCACATCGCGTGTGCCACGATAACTAGTTTCTTACCAACCAGCTCTCTTTTGCCCACAGGTTTGACATTTTTTTGCCCAGTAGAGGTGGCAGAATGGGTGGGTCGGTTGGGTTTGGATGTGGGCTTAGCAGGTTGTGTATAAACGGGTAGGTTACCCATTTTCATCCATTTAGTAATGGGTCAACTGGGTCATTTTTCAAATGGGTTGGATTTCACACATTAAACCAATAGTGACCCATATCCAATCACCTGACAAATTCTCTACACTTCATCTTCATCAACGGCTAAAACATAACCACCAACGTGCCACACGACTAACCACCGCCACACCAACAACCACTGCCACACATACACCGCCACCACCATCTCCAAACACCATAATTATGCAACAGCAACCTTAATAGCAAACATAACCACCACAGCGCTGACATCCTCCACCACCACCGCCCTGCACTCTTACCACCATCAAAACTAAGAACTTGAAACTCTTAAAGCAAGCTACCTGATTCTCTCGAAACAACACAAGTATCATTTCATATCATCTATTAAGTTTGGCATATACTATTCAAATTCTAGGCATCACCTTCCAAAATAACATCAGGTTCGAGTGCATCACCCATTTTCTCTACTTGCTAGATATGTGCCTCAAAACATACCAATTATTGGTCCCTTCGTAATTTGCAAGATCCGTGCCTCAACATCCCATTGTACTTGGCCCCTTTAAATTTGCTAGACCCGAATATCCCATTCTCGTATCTCAAGTATCATCTAGATCTCTTCCATGCTTGGTTGTGTGCCAGTAACGAAGAGTGATCATGGCGACAAATTTGAATGGCGAGCAGGAGTTGACACGGTGGCAGGTGGGGACGGCGACACCGCAACGGCAGTGGGGATGTGGGCAACGACTGGGCTGGGGTCGGCTGGTCCAGTCGTTAGGCTGAGATATGGGTTTCTTAACAGAATGTTTAATATTTCAAATTAAATGATATGGTAAATCCGTGGGTGGTTGGGTTATCAAAAATGCCGATGGGTTGTAATTGGCACCCTAATTTCCAGCATGCAGCCACCTACTCCAATTCCATACGATACCCGAAGTGCACATAACCTCCCGAAAGAAAATAATTCAATTGAAGACCAAATGTGATGCCTTCTGGGTTCCTCCCAAAATTTTGTATAGAAATACATTGGCGTTTCTTTCTACAGAATTAGCATTTCTATATGTACATATGTTTTAGTTGAAATAGGCTGGACATTGGAGTTAGTAGAATAGCGTGCCAAGAGAAGTAGATATTTATTATCCAAAAATTACTGAAGACCATAGGTGGCAAAAAGGATTTACTCCTACCTTCGCGCTTTCCTAAACACCACCATTATTCTAAAGGAGTCAACCTTTTTCTCTACGAGATTGGTACCCTTTATGAGTTCCCGTTTGCCAGTTTTTGTTGTATTTTACATATAATTGTATGTGGCTCTGGTGAAAAGCTAAAACAAAAAATGACTAGAGCACATGCTCATGATGCTTCACTTTGCCCGAAGAGCATGTCGAAAGCAAAATTTAGGCAAGGAGAAAGACTGCCATCTCAGGCATACCATTGATAGAGTGAGGAAAGGAAATGGTGGCAGTGGCAGCAGCGTTGCTGGGTGGGCGAATGGCGTACGAGGCGGCAGCAGCATCAGGTCGGCAGGGTGGGTGGGTTGGGGCTACGGCAACCGCAGGGTGGGGGAGTGGGCCCGCTCTGGATGACGATTGGTGCACACGATAGTTACTTTTAAGTGTGACAATATCAAGTCACTTCTAAAAAATTCATAAAGCAAATCTTTAGTGATCATGTTTACGATACATGTCTAGGGAAAAAAATGATCAATAAATTAGACGACAGTTGAATGATTGATCATTTTATTGATCATTTTAGGACTGCAAACCCTAAACCCTATACCATAAAGCCAAAACCGTAAACCCTATACCCTAAACCCTAGGACTGAATGTTTTGGGACGCGAGTTGATTTCCTAGGCACGAATTTAATGCACTTCAAAAAAGTGCATTTGTGGAGATACGAACAGCTGACCGGCAACTCCATAGTTGAATGCATTGCTACCAAGCCAACATAATTCTTGCTACTTTTCATATCAAGCTTTATATTTATACTACATTTACATTTGAAACTGAGAGAAATTTAAGGAACGTAAAAGTTCCAGGCTACTTATAAAACGTAATATAGAAATATTTCTTAAAAATGCAGGCGAGATTCTTGCACTCGTCATGCACTAGCATCCGCGTTAGGACTGTGAACTTGCCACTTAGCCCGGAACCACACCAAAGTGCTTTCAAGATCTTAGTCATCTCCTGCCACTACATGGCTGCCTCATTGCAGCGTTATCCTAACAAGTAACTCTCCTCAACCCTAGAGCACTAAATAATATCCAATGCTTCTGAATACCTATCAAACAGAAAACTAGTCATTCTAAAGTACTCTCTCCCATTAATGGCATACTCAACAACTCAACATAATAATACCTACTCTTTAACCATTAAAACCCACAAGTAATGAAAATACAAACTTCGGGAACTTAACTAACCCTAAGTTTGACTTGCTCTAGTTATTTTGGGTGCATGTATTTAATATTTAGGTCACATTTACTATCAACATTCAACAATTTCTATTCATACCACTAATTACATCTCTTGGAAAATGACATATCTCAGTATATGTGCTTGTGTCTTATATGCATTCTTACCTGAACACGTGCTTCTTGGGGCAAACTAAAATGAAACAAGGGAAAATAAGAGTTGGTACCCCAGCCCAAAAAAGCAAAGACAAAAAGTAATAAAGTTAAGCACCACTACCAGATAATTCAAATAAGAAGCAAGTCTCACCAGCTCTCTCTACTTTTGTCCTTTGCTTCTTTCTCATACTTTTGGATTGTGCGATCATCAACCCGGCCACTGAGAAATAGGATTTGGCCTCCAGTTGTTGACTTTCCAGCATCTGCAACCCATTTGGAAAAAAGAATTTGGATGAAGCATAGAATGTATTTCGCATATGTCATGAGAATCAGCACATGCATGCATCTTACTTGATATATAATTAACACGAAATCTCCACAATTAAAAGAACTTAAATCCCATCCTTACTGTCGCCTTTTCATTCATCAACCATCTATGACGAGATGGCATTTCAATAGAGAGTCTAACAAGATGAATCAGTTATAAAAGTCACAACTCTGGAATACTCACTTCAAAGAGATCCAAAAAAAAAATTGAAAATTCGTAGTTTAGTTTGACACAAAAACAACCAATCTCAACAAACTATGAGCCACTGGGAAAAGTAAATCCTGGTTTTAGACTACGTAGAAAGTATCACTACTCACAACAGTATGATTTGACTACATTAGCCTAGACATCTAATCAATCCCAACTTATTAACTAAATGTACAATGAACCCCAGATGCCCATTTAATGCATGAAAAACATATTGAATGCTTAATTTCAATCGTCCCCATACGACTGCTTTTGCATACAAGCCGCTCGCTTCCAAACCATCTTGCACAGTGGACGGGTTATTTCGTACAGAGTACAATTAGCACGTAACATCCTTTTCCTACAATTATTCAGTCATGATGGTCCCAGCTTTGACCAGAAAGATAACACCAAAATACTTGTACAGCTTCAGATATGCAGTAAGCGAAATCCCTCCTTCCCTCCCCTCCCTTTTCCTACAATTATTCAGTCACGATGGTCCCAGCTTTGACCAGAAAGATAACGCCAAAATACTTGTACAACTTCATATATGCAGGAAGCAAAATCCATTAGATGCTCTCCTCCCCCCCCCCCTTCTTCCCTCGCTCCCTCTCCCTCCCTCCCTCTTTCTTCCCCCCCCCCCTCCTACTCTCCTACTTTTAGGGTTCCTCTCTGCCTCCCTCCTCCTCTCCCTGCTCAGTCGGTTTAAAGGCCCCTCCCTCTATGATACATGGTTTCCTCAAAATGTATAAGGTAACCGGTCAGACACCCGCAATTGGAAAGGGTATGGTGGTATACCTGTCCAACCAACCCTTCTCATCTAATATCCATCTCATATGTTTTGCTTTTTTTGATGAAAGCTTTCAAAACAATGGAAGCGCCCTCAAACACTATATGCAACAGATGGAATAATCCAAAAAATGCAAAAACAACCATTGATAGGAGTATTTCTCCATGTCCTAGTGACTTTAGTCATGGAGATTGATCCGCATACATACTGAATCCATGAACCATACCCCCCTTTTCCTTCCCCGGGTAGAGAAACTATACCTTCTTGTCAGTATCAGCTGTTTTCTTAAATAAGATCCGGGTTCTCGACCAAACAATCTCAAGCTATGTTCCCTCACATTCTGCAAATTGGAACCACGCACTTCCTTAGATGACCGTTAATCCACCTAAGGTAACATTTCGGTTCTCTGTGTGTCTTGCTACTTAGTGGCCATGCATTTCAACCTATAATCTCTGGCCTCATTGTCATCGTATAATTTTCCCTTCAACTTGAGTGAAACGTTGTTATTGAATAGCACTACAGTGGCCCACCTCCAACTCTTCCAACCGAATCTTATTCTATTCGTAAAAGACCTTACCCAGTATTGATCCAAGAATCCTACAGGTATCCTTTGTACGTCGCTTGGCAACCATAATTACTTCAGACCATAGTCTTGTTAGATTTGCACTCCAAATACAGTTTTAGTCATGCTTAACCCAATGACTTTAGACTATTAAGTTCTGCTCCATAATTCTAACATAGCATTTCACTCAGTTCTCATGAATTAGAACTACATCATCGGCAGATAAGATACACTTCTAGACCTACCCTGAAGATTCAGTTGGGCCCATACACAACTAAAGCAGACAGACAGGAGTTTCAAGCTGATCCCCAAACAGTAATCAGCAATTCACTGTTTGTATCATCACCTGTTTCCACGCTTACTCCCTCCGACATCCTCAAGGCCCCGTTCAATTGATGGTAAAAGAAAAGGAATTTGGCTTTTGTCTTTTATTTAGGTGTTCAATTGCGAAAAAAGTTAATGACCCCTCTTATCGAACTTTCCTAAAAGGACCAACTTTCCCAAAATGGTTATCCTGCTAAAACAAATGATTTTGCAAGAAAGCATCTTAACAAAGTTAAACTCCCTCCATCCCAAAAAAAATTGATTATATTTCCTTTTTGGGTTGTCTCAAAAAAGTTGCTCAGTTTCCAAATTAAGAAAGATTATGTAGGTGTTTTCCAGATTACTCTTTTTACAGTTTTTTTTTCCACCGCATTTAACCCTCCACCAACCCATATTCTCTCTCCTGTTCCACTTTCTTTTCTAATAAGTAAATTTGTTGACAAAAACCGCCAGAAAAGGAGGCGGAACCCTTACATAGAAGCATTCCACGCACTAATCACCTATCTATACACAGCAAGAAGCTGCCCATAAAATCTAAAAAGGAATCATTGGACCAAGAAGAGCCGTCATCCGCCCAGCAAAGAAGAGTAAACAAAAAAGAAGCCTTAAGAAAAGACAAAGGCTGTTCCTTCTGAAAGTAGGATTCCAAAAAGGTCCATCACTATTGGATGCAAGAACATCTCGTACCAAAATTTCTTTATCACGCGCAATACAAAACAAAGAAGCAAAAGATTTCTGCAACCCTCTTCCCCACATCAAAGATCCCGCCAAAATCTGACTCGCGTACCTTTGCCCACCTTATAGGGAATAAGTTTGTTAAAAGTGTCCCAACACTTGCTGGCCCAGTTTCTTACACGTCCTTTATTTTATTTCTCCCTTCACATCTAATCCTTCAACCCATTTTCTCTCTCGTGATCCACTTTCTTCCTCCCCTCCCCGCCCACCCTTTTTCTTTTTGGGTTAAATAGGAAACACACAATATATGACTTAAATCCTTAATATGCGTGCAAAGTCACGATGGAGCAATTTTTTTGGGACGGAGGGAGTACTACTTACGTCGTCCGCTTAAACCTTCCATCTCTTACTTCTGCTATTAATATACTGAATTACATAAGCTCATTTTACTTATCTTGTATCCCACAACTAGAAGTTATTCTTTTTTAAACAAAATAAAGAATCATTTTGTACATATTATTTAAGATACAAAATGACGTATACTAGAGTAAGTTTTCTTTAAGAAAAAAACTAGTAAAAGTTTTTCAATATGAAACAGACTTGCCTAACACTTGACCAACCAAATTTAAAATTTACATGAGAAATTTTACTTTTAAAAGAACACCTCAAGGAGAGTAAGTTTTGTTTTCCTTTACTTCACTTTAGTTCATTTTTTGTCAGGAAAAAATTTCTTAGACAATATTCTTGAAAATCGAACATAGTTATATGTTTTTTCAAGTCTAAAGGTGATGTGTTCTTTATTACCTAAATGTCCCCATTAATCGCCTAAGCAAGAAGTATCTACCATCCAAAAAATTAAGAAGACAGCTTCTAAAGTAGATCTCCCAGGCATGAAACAAATCGACACTCAAATATTTTTCTCTAATGTTTTCTTCATTTTGGCCCATGTATGAATCTAAACTACTGAAGATGAGACACCTGTGCTCAAGGACTTATAAAATGGCAGACCTTTTCTCCTTTAAGTTATCATCAAATGTCAAACAGTATAACTTAATGAGAAGTTACCAATTCAACAGGAGTCAGGACTTAAAACATATTCACATCTGTATGACATGTAATGAGAGAGAGATAGAGAAAGAGAGAGTCAAGGAATTGATTCGCAACACAACTTTGAACAATTAAGACAAGTAGAAAAATCAAGGCACGTGGAAGGGAAGAAATGCCTGAGAAGAGTAGAACATGAAGAACAAATAGCTCATCAACAGATAGTCGCATTACAATAATTTCTTTAATGATCTAAGCTCAGTTCTTAGGTATGCAGCAATATGAAAACTGGAACAATCCCAGAGGGTCAACATACCAACATGACCAATGATAACGACATTCAAGTGCCGCTTCTTGTTATCTTCGACCAAATCTTCAGTATCTTTTGGAGCAGAGATCTCTTTGTTTTTCACTGGGAAAAAAACAGATGGCAACAAAAGAAGCTTAGTTCAGAGAACATATAGAAATGAACTTGCCCTGAATCACACATGGAGCAGAAAAACTGCAAGCAGTGCCTTTCAAGACATAGAAACACTCCAAATACAACTATCTTACATGCAAATCTCAATTCCGACCCCGAACCCACCCACACACAAGCAAAAAGGACAACAAAAGAGAGGGTAAAAAACACTTTTAGGTCCACAAATAGGAAAAAGCTTCATGTGCACTGCCTCAAAATTTGCATGTATTGCTCGTCATTTTATACTTCTACCAACCCCAGATAAATTGATCTTAGATGACTTTACACAACTTTGAACATGTATTGCAGCTTTTATCAACCATGACTATGCCAAAAATAATGAAGTGTTGAATCAGTTCGAAACAAAGACAATTAACTCCTGTTATAGAACAGCTAAAACCACCATTGCCCAGAAATCCCCTATAAGCAGTGCTGCGAATTAGACATAAGACGTAGCGGCCCATATATTGTTGGGTCAGCTACATGCATCCTTTCTTTGCACTGCTGATCATCCAAAGTCATCTCCTCTTGCGTATTACAGACACTAGCCACGATGTCTTCATCTAGCCTCACCTCTTCTTCCCTACCAATTTTGCAGAAGCCGCTTTCTCTGGTCGGCAAGACAAACACCTACAATTATGGCCAACCATCTCAAGCAATTCTCATTCAGCTTCTCCCTAGTAATGTCATACCTTTCGATTGCAATTCCTCGATTCTTGTTCTATCTTTCCTCAATGTTGCAATTTTCCACTGCAGCAATGGAAACTTAACTATTCTCACGCAGGTGAGTTGCTTCTCAGTGGCCCTGCACTTTAGACCATATAGAATGATCGGCCCCGCATACTTCCTATAAACTATGGAGGCCCAGATAACAAAAGAATATATTCAGGTATCTCTTGCCCATCTCCTAGTCTTGCCAATACTGTGCTGCAAATTATCCTTTTCTTTCCTTATTTAAACAAAGAAATGAAGGGAAACTGTCATTAATAACCTCATTTTTTTAATCACAACTGACAATTAACAACCCAGCAGTGTAACCGCATACCTGAGAACAACTAGTTAAAGACGTCAAGCACCTGCTAATTTGAGCACAAGTAGCAGCATTGAAATCATATCACATGTGTACATTGCTTATACCCTGTACATCTTACTTTAACTTACTCTTCACCTAATGAAAGATCAAAGAGATTAAAAAGCATCGTTAGAACTGAAAGTCATTAGTATTTTTTTGGCCTTAGGACATTTCTTGGATAATAAGAGGTGTGCAAGGGATAGAGTGAATCTCGATAATTCTCATAAGCTCTAGAGAATTAATTCTCATAACCTCTAGAGAATTACCTAAGGGTCATAACGGACCAAATCTGGATGAACCACTTAGTTGCCTTAGTGATTTGAAATTCTGCCAGTCCAGGTAATTACTATATCTGGTATCAGGAAAAAGTGCAAGATACTCAAAAGAAAGGTATCAATACAGTCAATACCATTATGGAATGGAGGTGGGATTGGTTGACTAAAGACCTGGGTTGTTTCCTTGACTCTAAGCCGTTGTAAACTTCTTAAAAACGAAACAGGAGAAAATATTAATGTTGGCCAAGATTCAATATGTGACATCTCAATGAACAGACTATTCAAGAATTTAAATGAGCTTCTAATACCTCCTCAAACACATTGGAGTTAAATATGCCGTAGACCACTGATCTGTAACACAAATTTCATTTTGGTCACTAGACTTCGATTCATGTCAAAGTGACTATTGGACTCGTCAATTTGTCCAATTAAGTAACTATGTTAGCGTCTATGAGCCCCGCGTTCGCTAAGCGACTTAATCCAGGGAGAAATCTGTCACTCTGATTTCTTTTCTTCTTCTCCCTCCTCTTCTTCTTCTTCTTCTTCCTTCTTTCTTATCGAGGACCACCATACCAACAGTGGCCAGCACCATCGCCACCGGCCAGTGCGCCCCAGATTCCCCCTTTTAAGTCCAACACCACCACGATGACGCCACTACCAACCATCAAGCACAATCACACCACCAACCCACCAACACTACCAAGGACAGCCACGGCACCACCCCCCAGTCACACACGCATGCACACACACAGACACGCTGATTGAATTCACGCCTGATTGAATGCACCCACAATCACACAGTAACACAAACACACCGTCAAACACACACAACCAGTCGCGTGCACACACAAACACAATCGGTTTTGTACACACAACAAAATCAGTCGCACACACACACACTCATATTGATTGACCCACATTCACAAACGCACACACACAAAGACATGTATAGATACACAAGCACACGCACATTCAGTCGCGCGCGCACACTGCACACACACGCAATCAGATGCGCAATAGCACATACTGATCAGTTGACCCACAGTCACAAACACGCGTGCTTACACATAATTTATTGAACTAACCCACTATCACAATCACACACAAACGCACACGCACACGCAAATTGGGGATATGGCATGGTCGTGGTGGTGATGGGAGGGAAGGCTTGGTCGTGGTGCTGGTGGTGGTTTGTGGTGGGTGGTGAGGCTTAGGTGAGATGCAGTGGTCGACTGCTAGTCCTAGATGGTAGGTCATAGTTAGGCTATGGAGGGAGAAAAAGAAGAAGAAAAAGTAAAAAGTCAACCTAAAACCTATAATTATACAAAAGCAACGGATTTTCCCCCGATTTAAGGGAGTTAACGGGCATGTTGACGTCTGGAGTTAACATAATGATCCAATTGGACTCAGTTGAAGAATTCAGGGGTCGCTTCAACACAAACCGTTACATGGACTCGGTGCGGAGAGTCCGAGTCGGATACGTGTCCAAGTGTCGGATTCATTTATTTTTCAAACCCAGGACACGGGGATTCCTGTCTATTCTTGTTTTTAGTTATTCCTTAGTTTCGTGGTGCTTTATGTTACGGATATCGTTTTATTTTAAAACTGAGATCATCTGAAAGCAATAAAGAACTAAAGAAACACAATAGCATAGTGTTCTTAGTGGCATCTCCTACGGGATATGTTGGATACATATCATGTACCCAGGTCCCAAGTGCCAAGTGTCCGACACGGGTTCTTCACGCATTTTGAAGAGTCCATGTAACATAGCCAAAACAAATCGAAGTCCAATGACCAAAGTAAATTTTGCATTATAGTTCGGTGGTCAACGGCATGTTTAACTTTATCTACCTCAATATTGCACGATTAATTCTGAAGAACGATCATGATGAGATACCTTGAACAAAGAATATTGCCTAAACATCAAAGTAGACAGTTTTCAAACTTTTAAGCTCTAAATCAAATTGAACATACACCCTTCCTTCCAATGTCTAAAGCAGGTCAAATTCCCCACCCAAGGTATTCTGAATCCTTACTAACGGCAAGTACTTACAAGAACTACCAGCAAAGCATGTCAAAAGGCATGTTATTGTTAAATAGGCTATCACATGTCAAAAACACGGGCATTACATGCAGAATGAGGCAGGTACCATAAGTTCGAGAAATACCAGAATGAGAATGCAACAAAACATTTTATTGTCAAATAGGCTATAATATATGTTTACAATGCAACTATACTTCACCAACATAGTCCAAAGGGTTAAAATCTGTTCCAAAAAAAAAAACATGACCAGCTTGTAGCCAAAGTAAGCCACTTGACTCTACTTAGCCAGTTTTGAATAGTAAGCCAAGTATAGCAGTTCTGAACCTTGGTTACTGCCATCGCCCATCAGAGACTAGGTTTTACCAGCAGCAAGAATTGAGTGAGTCTTGACCAGTAGCACGATAACAACGAGTAACTTTTAATCTAAGGAGCACCCTTAAATGTTACAATTTATAGATGTTGATTTCTGTTAAGTCAAAACAGTAACGAACACATGGCATACAGTTCAATACAACCCAGAAGCACACAGTTCCCTCGTACAAAGTTTTTCTAGCAACCATGTAACAACACAATATAGATGATACTTGCTACCTTCTTCAATCATTTCAGGTAGTTCAACTTCTTCGGGCTTCCCATCTTCCACATTAGCTACCACACTACTAACTTCTGCTGGCATTTAATCAGTGGTTGAAAATTATATCAAACATAGCTTACCTCAGCAAAAAATTGTTAGTAGTAGAAACGTAGTACTAATTGATTGAAAAATACGGAGAACGTATTATAAAATACGAGTAGTAGCAGTAATCACAATAAGAACCATAAACAAAAATTAGAAAAAGGGGCCTAGACTTCTGGTAAATCCATATCAAAAGAATGTATCTGTGGCACCGCCTACCTTCTTCAATTACATTAGATTTTCCAACTTCTTCAAGCTTTCCATCTTCCACACTAGCCACCACACTATCATCTTCTGCTAGCATTTGGTCAATAGTTCAAAGATATACATAAAACTAGCTTCACATCAAGAATCAATGAACTATAATTATTATACTTATTAATTATAGTTTCTCATAAAATATAGTGGCTCAGAAGTGTTAATAGTAGTAAAAGCATGGCCACCTAAATAATTATCTCGAAATGAATAACGAGAAATGAGGAATCGTATTTGTAGAAACTATACCGCACGAATCAAGCTGCAGCGCACGGATGTCTTCCTCAATATCTAGCATTTGGAAACGATTTCAACACGTCACAGTCGACCAGCAACAGTTACATTTTTTAATTTCTCAATCTGTTATTAACTGCCAATAATAATGATAAAGCAAACAACGCATGTACCGATGTGCTACTATTATAGTTCCTCTGGTTTTTGAACAGTCAGTTTCTTAAGAAAAAATTGAACAACGATACATCAAATTCGCAGTAACAAGAACCAAAAATAAATAAAAACCGTAAACCATAACCGAAGCTATTAGTGAAATCAAGGATAGCTCTCTAGCTCTGCTGAACAAAAATGAAGATGATAACTCAGATAGAGAATTACCCATAGTTAGAGACTCTGTGCGGATATTACGGTTTCTGCAACGAATCAGAGAGGGAGGTAAGAGAAAGGGTGGAGATGTGCGTACGCAGGGAGAATCGGCTTTGTTTTACTACCCCTGCTTGGCCTCTGGTGTGTTCTTCGTTTGTGTAGTTAGCGTTATATATATATATATATATATATATAGAGAGAGAGAGAGAGAGAGAGAGAGAGACGTGTTACAAGTTGTTTGGCTTGGAACTTTGTGAACAACGCTAACTGGACAAACCAAACTAAGAAACCCTCAAAGCTAACTAGTCAAGAGCACAAGCCAGTCAAGCTCCTTTTTTTTTTTTTTCCTTTTTCTTTTTCCTAACAACTGTTAACCCTTCTTACTCCGCTAGGCCTGGCAAAATAGGTGGGTATGTTGAGTTTGAATTTGAGTCAAATAGATTTAGGTAGATTAGGTAAAATTTAGACCCATTTATTTATGAGTTAACTAGGATTAAAGGACATATTTATAACCAATTTGACAACGACTCATTTACTGACCCAATTTGACTCGACATGTTGATGACCCGACTCGTTGACTTTTGACTTTTTGGCCGTTGACTTTTTAACTTTAATATTTCAATTTTTCCTTAGAAACGATGATAATATTGTAACAACCCGGTCCACGGCCCCACCACAGGGCAATGTCTTCCTCAAAAGGGCTAACCAAGTAAATACTTATGAGTTCCTTGGTAAGGTCTTATAAGGGTCATCTCATACTATTTCACATCTGATGTGGGATATTACAATCACCCCTCCTTATACATTAGCGTCCTCGCTAAGGCTCAATCACACATAGCCCAGAATCTTCCTCTCTAGCCAATGTGGGATATACCGGGCTCACCCTTTGTTGCCCCAACCATTATCTTGATGTGGGATATACCCGGGCTTGCCTTTGTTTCCCCAACCATCGGCAACCCGACTGGATATCCCAGCTCGAGCTTTCGAGAGTCAGCTCTGATACCATCTGTAACGACCCGGTCCACGGCCCCACCACAGGGCAATGCCTCCCTCAAAAGGGCTAGCCAAGTAGGTACTTATGATTTCCTTGGCAAGGTTTTATAAGGGTCATCTCATACTATTTCACATCCGATGTGGGATATTATAAATATTGTCATAATAAATTGTATGCTTACACTTCTAATAATAAGTTACGCACTCATCTTTTCTTTTTTAGTTTAAACTTGAGAATGTTAGAGGGGAGGGGAGGAAACGCTTTCTTTACATGGGTACACGAGTAGACAAGTTACTTTCCATGAAAATACAAAATATAGTATTGTGGTTACAACCATATCGAAAGTGTTACGCACTCATCTCAAATGATTAGATCTTTAAAAAAAGACATAAACATAATATGAACAAATAAAAATGAAGAAGAGGGCGTGAAACAAAAGGAGTTCAAACTTTGCCCTATAAATGCGGCCTCTTATACTCAGGCAATCACATTTGAAGCACCTTCACTTTCTGAAAACCAGCAAGTGTGAGAAGTTTTCGGTGACAACCCCCTCCTCGTTGGCATCATGTAAACCTTTAAAAATAAATAGACAATTGATTAGAGAGCAAAACAAAAGGGAAAAAAACCCTAATAGCCAGTCGTGCATGCACACAAAGACTTCAATCGTTTTTGGAACAACTGAAGCACAATATTTGCTGATGATTTTATTTCCCACACTAAAAGCAGATTATGAGGCAACACTAGTAATAGGAACACTAAGAAGATCACACGCCATCAAAGAAAGCTCTGGGTACTTCAACTCGTTTCTTTCCAATAACGTAAAACATCCATTTTAGCATTTTGTTTGCGGGGCACCAATTTCTCTTCCAAATATAGATCGAGCTAACTTTTACTTATATTCGACCGCTCATTTGGATCTTTGTATGAATCAAACTTCTACACACGATCTTGCATGATTAAAACACACAAGTAACTACATGATAGATAGCATAAATGAGAAATGATAAACATTTAACAGTTTTACATACCTCAAGTTCATCTCCGCTGTCATCTCCTCCCTTGCTCGCACTTCCACCTAATGAAGCATGATTTTCGAAAGCAAACGTGGATGAATACATGTACTCGTGAAATAAAGACGATAACTTTCCCTCAACAGTTTTAACGAAATGTGGCTGGATAGAGCTTCTCTAAGCAATACGACAACATCTTAAACTTGTAACGGGGGTCCAAGACAACAGCAAAAGATAGCGCATCGCAAAAACAATCCCAATACTTGTCAAATTTCTCTTTCATTTCTTTAGCCATAGAAGCTATATTGTCATCTTGACTCTCCATCTTTGATTGTATGAGTACTTGAATCGTCCACACATTGAAAAGGTACAAATT
The DNA here is from genome assembly GCA_033070095.1 of Escallonia herrerae. NCBI lineage: Eukaryota > Viridiplantae > Streptophyta > Magnoliopsida > Escalloniales > Escalloniaceae > Escallonia > Escallonia herrerae. The sequence goes on along the minus strand of JAVXUP010001006.1, from coordinate 69,299 downwards.
GGCAATTGGATATTTAGTTCCAGAAAATAAAGTAGTAATCTCATAAAAAGGCATTAGAAACTTAGTTATCCTATCCGCCTTAGCCTATTCCTCTGATGTTGGACAAGTCTCATACTTTGTGTCAATCAACTGCAACTGAGAAAATGCTCGACGATAGGATATGGCACTACTAAGCATAAGATACGTAGAGTTCCATCGTGTCGAAACATTTTGACAGAGTTTCATAACATCTCTTAAAGACATATGTGCAATGCAAGTGGCAAACTTGAGTTTCCTCTTCTCACTACCTCTAACATATTTAACAGACTCGCGAATCTTATAAACAACTTCATCAATCATCTTCAAGCCATCTTGTATAATAAGGTTTAGTATATGCGCACTACAACGGACATGAAGAAACTCACCATTGCATACCAATCCATCACTCAAGAGAAGCTGATCTTTCAGTTTATCAACCAAAACATCATTATACTTGGCATTATCCAATGTAACAGTGAACATTTTTTTCTCAAGGCCCCACTCCTTCAAATACTTATTCACCTTCTTAGCCAAAGAACTACCACTGTGGGGAAGGGGTACGTGATGAAAAATCAAAACCTTCTTTTGCTAATCCCAATTCTTGTTCACATAATGAGCAGTAAGAGTCATATAACTATCAGTTGTAATAGAGGTCCACAAATCCGTACTCAAACAAACTCTACCAGGAATAGATGCTAACTCACTCATTAAGAAATCTTTTTCCTTTTCATAAATTTTTAACACATCAGCCTTTGCGGTGTTTCTCGTAAGAGGTTTGACTCCAGGATTTAGAAAATTATGCAACTTTAGAGTTCCTTCATGCTCAACATGGGAAAATGGATAATTGTGCTTAACAATAGAAATGGTCAACTTTTCTCGATACTTATCATGGTCTAGTGGCACATAATCTGCTTGCTTCTCACCATCACAACACTTAATGATATGCCGTAACATGTTAGATGTACCACAATTACTCGCCTCGTACTCCTTCTTACATTTCAAACACCTTCCCATTTCTTTTCCATCCTTTTGAAAATGCTCAAAATATTTTCAAGCAAGAGATGTAAGCTTCCTCTTAACACCAAATGTTGAACTAATACCAATAGATGAATTTTCATCCATCTCCATATCCATATGTTGGTGAACTTAAGTTCCGACTATGTTGGTGAACTTAAGTTCCATTGACCAAACATCTTTTATATCTTTTTTAACAATAATAAAATAAAATGTTTTGTTGCATTCAAACTCTGGTTTTTATTAAACTTACTTATGGTGCCTACCCTAATTCTACATGTAATGCACATATTTTTTACATGTTATAGCCTTTTTAACAACAACATGCTTTTTAACGTGCTTTTGCTACTAGGTCTTGTACATTGCATGCCATTAGTAAGGATTCTAAATACCTTGGGTTGGAAATTTGACCTGCTTTAGACATTGAAAGGAAAGATGTACGTTGGATTTGACTTTAAGCTAAAAAGTTTCAAGGTATCTCATGATGATCATTTCCCATAAGTAATCATATTGTATTACGGTAAATACATTGTTGACCACCGAACTATAACGCAAACTCCACTTTGGCTAGTGGACTTTCATTTGTTCAAATCGATCTCTTAGTTATTCAATTTAGCTCAATTATGTGTGTGTGTGTGTGTTATATAGTGTGGAGCCTTGGTTGTGCTTGGTGGTTGACGGTGGAGCTGTGGCTATGCTTGGTGGTTGGTGACAGTGTCGTTCTGGTGGTTGGTGGTCGGTTGGACTTAAAGTGGAATCTAAGGCAGACTGACCAGTGGTAGTGGTGCTGGTTGGCAACAGAAAAGAGGAGGGGGAGAAAGAGAAAACAGAAAAGAGAGCGAATAATTTACCCCTGAGTTAAGTCACATAACGAACTTAGGGCTAACAGAAGCTAATGGAATGACTTCGAGAAATTGACGAGTCAATGGTTACTTTGACACAAATCTTGCTAAAATATATACTAGATTTTGCACCAAGCAATAAGGAAGAGAATAAAAAATAATAACAGAAAATATAAGCACACAAGACATAAGATTTACGTGGTTTGGCGAAAGCCTACTCTACAATGGTAGCAGCGATTTCACTATATTTGTCAATGGAGATTACATATCTTTGTCTCTCTCAACAAACCCTTTCAAAGAACTGCTCTTCTCTCTTGACCTTAAAACATAATACAAGACAACTTATATATACTTAGAGATAAGTAATAACCTTTTTTAAATAACCAACATGGAACAAGACGACTTATATTCTTAGATACAAGTCGCGACGTGCTCTGAATAACCGATGTGTGATACCCATATATTAACCAATTTTCTGGTCGCTCAAGTCGTAAATGAGTTTTTATTCAAGACAAATTATCACAAATCGAAGTCTAGGGACCAAAGCAAAACTTAAGTTAGTTCATCGGTCAATAGTGTATTTAACTCTAAAGTACCAACTGCTGCTACTACACCTACTCCCTAGGGCTGCACCTCAAATACTGTTGATACCGATCAAGTTTAAACTTGATCTTTAGAATATGCTTTGTCATTATGTTGGCTAGATTTTTAACTGTGAAAATCTTCTCTACCATAACAATACCCTGAGAAATCACATCTTGAATAAAATGAAACCTGACATCATTGTGCTTGGTCCGCTCATAGAACATCTGATTTTTGGTCAAATATATGACACTTTGGCTAACACTGCTAAACTGTTGCTTCAACCCCAAATCACCAACTAAGCCATTCAACAAAAATGGCTTCTTTCACTGCTTCGGTCGCCGCTTTGTACTCAACTTCTGTAGTAGACAAGGCACCAACAGTTTGTAAAGTAGCCTTCCAACTGATCACATAACTCAAAAAGTGAAGACGTAATCTGTCAAAGATCTCTTCCTATCCAATCTCCAATGTTGTTTGAATCCACATATCCAACAACTCTACCATTTGCATCACTACCCCGATGGTAAACCAAACCAGTATCTGCAATACCTTTTAGGTATCGAAGTATTCACTTCACTGCCTGCCAATGAGCTTTTCCAGGATTACCAATGTACCTGCTAACCACACTGCTACATGAGAAATATCCGGTCTTGTACAAACCATAGCATACATGAGACTACTCACTACACTAGCATATGGAACACACACCATATGCTTCACCTTTTCTCGGGTCTGTGGAGAACCAGCTGCTGAAAGCTTAAAGTGTGCAGCCAAATGAGTAGTCACAGGTTTGGAGTTCTTCATACCAAACTGTTGTAGTACTCGCTAAATATACTTTATATAGGACAAGTACAAAATTCCTGCATGTCAATCTGTCTGAATCTCCATTTTAATATCCTCTTGGCTACACCCGAGTCTTTCATCTCAAATTTCCTTTTTAATTGCTCTTTCAAACCATTAATATATGACATTGTTTTTTGCAGCAATCAATATGTCATCAACATATAACAGTAAGTATATATGAGAACCATCTGCAAACCTCTGACGATACACATGACTATCATAGGCACTCGTAGTGTAACCTCTCTCTGCCATGAACGTGTCGAACTATTTATACTACTGCCTTAGATAATGCTTTAATGCATAAAAGGATTTCTTTGACAAGCAAACACGATCTTCTTTATCCTTGATTAGGAGCCCCCCAGCTGATGTATGAATGTCTGCTCTTCTAACTCACTGTGGAGAAAATATTTCATTGTAATCAATACCTTCTCTATGAGTAAAACCCAGCTACCAAGTGTTCTTTATACCTTGCATATTCCATTCTAAGAATTCCCCTCCTTATCCTTGTACACCCATTTGCAATTAGCAATCTTCTGGCCCACAGACGGTTTCACCAATTCCCATGTTTAGATTTCATCTCTTCACTCATAGCAACTGTCCACTGCACTGATTCTGTGCTCTTGATGGCCTCTTCCTATGTAGCAGGCTCTTCAACCTTAATACTCTCTACCACACTAAGAGTATAAGCAACTGTATATGCATATACATACTTCTGAGGAGGTTGAATTTCTCATCTTGATCTATTTTTGGCAATGTTATACTTCCATTTTTGAGGTTCTTCATTCTCTTCATTAGAATGAGAACCATCTTCCTTATCTGTAGGAATTTTAGGCAAAGAATTTGGAGCTCGATCCTCCAACCCAGCTTATCCCTGACACCATGGTTTTTCCCTGCATCAATCAACTCCTAATTATTCGAAAGCATCGAAGACTCATCAAAGGTCACATCTCTGCTAATTAAGAACCTGAATGAATTTGAATCAGGGCGCCACAATCTGTACCCCTTTTACCCTACTTGAATAGCCTAAGAAAATGTACTTCTTTGCTCTCGGCTCAAGTTTAACTTCATTAACATGAGCATAAGCTGGAGAACCAAATATTCTCAAATTTTAATAATTAGCATGCTTATCGGAACAAACTTATTCGAGAATCTTACAATCAATTGCAGTAGATGGAGACCAATTCATCAAATATGCAACTATGTTAACAGCTTCTGCCCAAAATTCATTCGATAACCCGGCATTTGAAAGCATACATCGAGCCTTCTCAAGGAGAATCCTATTCATCCGTTATGCAACACCATTCTACTGTGGCGTTTTTCTAACAGTGAGATGCCTCACTATGCCTTCATTCTTGCAGAATTCAGTGAACTCATCCAAACAGAATTCTATATCATTGTCAGTCCTCAAGCACTTAATTTCTTTGTCGGTCTGTTTTTCAATCATCATCTTAAACTGCCTCCACTAAACAAAGACACCACTATTCTTTTTCAGAATGTACAGCCAGACCTTTCTTAAGAAGTCATCAATAAAAGTTAACATATATCTGCCACCACCCTTAGACGGAACCGTGGAAGGACCCTAAAGATCTGAATGGATATAATCCACGGTACCTTTGGTGGTATGAACAACCCGACTGAATTTCACCCTGCACTGTTTCCCGAAGACATAATGCTGACAAAGAACTAGCTTTCATGTTTTTTTATTGCTTCCTAGCAAATTTTTTTTGCTCAGCACATCCATATCCCTCTCACTTATATGCCCAAGACGCATGCCATAACTTAGTAGTATCAAAATCTATATAAGAAGATGAAGTTGTTGTTGCTACTCTTGTAACTGTGCTACCTTATAACAAATAGAGACTATTTTGTTTCAACCCCTTCATCACAACAAGAACACCCTTCATTATTCTCATAACTCCACCAGCAATCCAATAACTACAACTATTAGAATCAAGTGTACTCAAAGAAATCAGATTTTTCCTCAATTCTGGAACGTGCCTGACATGAGTCAAAGTTCTCACAATACCATCATGCATCTTAATCTGAATTGACCTTATCTCAACCATCTTACAGGTAATATCATTTTCCAAAAGAACTTTATCACCATCAAATGAGCGATAAGTGGCAAACCGGTCCTTATTGGGGCACATATGATAGGATCAACTCGTATCAATAATATGTCCTCCATTTAAGGAACTGCTAGTAACTGAAAAAACGTCCACACCATCAGAATTATCTTCTATTACTCCAGTAACATCAGCCGTCTTGAAATTATCTTTTTTCTTTCCTTTATGCTCAGGACAACCCTTTAGACAATGCCTTTCCTTGTGACAATGACAGCACTTTAATTTTTTGGCCTTTGACTAGGATCTCAATCTTCCTTTATTTTTAGACCCAGTATGGTCAGTGCTTCGACCACCAGCCATCAGACTATCACGTCGTTCTTCTCCTCTGTTTTCTATAACCTTCTTCCTTAATTCCTAAGAATTTATCACAACTTCACCTCCTCCATGGAAATACTGTCTTTCTCATACAATAAGGTAGTAACAAGATGTTCATACGACGAAGGTAAAGAACACAACAATAGTAAAGCTTGACCCTATTTTCTATCTTGATATCAATATTTTGTAGATCTAATATCACCTTATTATATTCATCAAGATATTCATTAATTGATGTACCTTCTTTCATCTGAAGAGGATATAACCATTTATTTAAATATAGGCAATTTGTCATAGACTTGGTCATGTACAAGCTCTCTAATTTCAGCCACAATCTAGCTGCAGCCGTTTCCTGAGAAAACTTTCGTAAAACATTATTTGCTAAACACAACAACAGGCACTATGGACTCTCTCCAACATGCCTTCTTTTTCATCAGCAGACATCGTCTTAGGAAGCCCTTGAGTCTACTTTAACGCTCTCAACAACCCTTGCTGAATCAAAATAGCACGCATCTTCTGTAATATTCAGGCCTAAGATTTAGACTATTGTTAATTATGATAATTTACTTAGACTATTAACGACTATTGCTCAGTTGGTGAGACTTCACTGTTAGCAATGAATTGGTTATGTATAAATATAGACAGCATAACATGTTAAATACCCTAGTACGACGAAACTTGTGATTTGAGAGTATTAATATTCGAGGTACGGCTTATAAATGGTTTAAAGTGTGTTAAATGTCACACATCTTTGTGCTTTAAGGTCTTTGAGTGCATGTAGTTATAAAGTCGCTTAAAATTATATCTGTAACGCCCCCGACAATTTGGAGCTCCGCCGCCCCAAACTCTTGGGTCGTTAACCTACCAGATCACATCAAACCTGTTACATCTATTCACTAACACATACTTCAAAACATTTAATCCAACAACATCTTAAATTCTTTAAATACAGGCTTACAAGACTGCTTAAACTTAAATTATTAAAGCCTAAGTTCTTTACAAACTCGAGTCCTTATGAACCAAGGTAACGGTACCGACCCATGCGGGGGTCTCATTACATGGAAGTGGCGGCTCACCGGAAGCTCACACAGACTCTAACCCATTCCCGAATCTGCTACAACTTATCGTCACATGTAGAAGGGAATCAAACGGAGGGTGAGCTTTTGAGAGCTCGGTAAGGTCCTATAAGGACCAACAAATGATTTCAAGAATCTAACTGACAAATATTAGTTGAATAATTGGTTACTTACTGAGCACGTGGAAGCTCATCCCTTACTTATCATTTCAGGTTGAAAGTAAGGAGATAGTGAGGAGTATAGGAAGAGACAATTTGATGCGGAGCTTCGGAGACTGCATTGAATGAGTCGCTAATATTTAAATTGTTGGTTTAATTTTAGTTGTTGATAAATCGGATTTATGACAAGTTTTAGCATAAGTATTGTATTCAAATAAAAATTTGAAAATGTAATTAAAGTTTATAGAAGTTTTAATTTCCACTGCTGCTTATATTGGTTTTAGCGAGTAAGGCCTGACAGGGCCCTTGGTTGGAGCTCATTGGGTCTGCGGCCAATCACGTGCCTAGCTCGCGGGCTTACCCGTGGGTTCGGGTCGTGACATCTTCATCCTCCATAAACTAAAATCGTTCGATCCATCAAACTTCTCCAAATCCTACTTCGTTGAAGTATTTGGGGCCATCGTAAGGTGCTCTCAATCTAACATAAACCTTAGCTCTGATACCACTTGTTAAAATATATACTAGATTTTGTACCAAGCAATAAAGAAGAGAATCGAAAACAATAAGAGAAAATAGAGGCACACAAGATACAAAAATTCGTGGTTTGGTGAAAGCCTACTCCACGATGGTAGCAATGATTTCACTAGACTTGTCAATGGAAATTAAAGTTCTCTGTCTCTCTCAACAAATCATCATAAGGAATGGCTCTTCTCTCTTGACCCTAAAATACAATAAAAGATAGCTTATATATACTTAGAGATAGTAGTAACTAATATGGGATGAGACGACTTATATACTTAAGGGCAATTCGCAACCTGCTCCGAATAATCGATATGGGATACTCATATATTAACCAATTTTCTGGTCGCTTCAGTTGTAAACGGGTTTTCATCCAAGACAAATTATCACAAATTGAAATCCAGTGACCAAAGCGAAACTTAAGTTAGTTCATTGGTAAACATTGTATTTAACTCTAATGTATTTGAAGGTATAAGAAACTCATCTAAACTCCTCCACAGTGTGTTAATCGAGACGTCAATGTGTTGAATCTTAGCCAGTGTCCATATCCAAATCAATCAATCCAACAGTAATATTTTCTCCTGTCTTGGTTTAAAAAATTAAAATAGCGTAAAAGTCAAGGAAACAACCTTGGTCTCTTTAGCAAACTAATCCGACCTCCATCTATATTGTTGATTGACTGTATTCATACCTTTCTCTGAGCCTCTTGCACTTTCCTACACAACCCCATTGCCTCGTAAAAAGGGACCTTTGAAGTCACATGTAAAGAAGCTGAAAAACACAAGGTTGCATCGTAGAAAAGTTCCAAAGAGCCGAATAAATGTCCCAGCAGTTTTCCAACGTTTAGTCTTTTCCTCTCACCGATGTTCTCATCATTGTCTTCTCTACCAATAAAGTACCTTCTGAGGTCTAGGTTATCCTCCTCTAGCCCCTCAAAAACTTATTGAAACTCTTCTGCTTTTTTCTAACATTAAAGAGTTAACTACTTATTTGATCAATGTGCTATTTAACAAATTTAACTTTAGTCACTGAATATCGATTTGTGTCAAACAGACCATTGAACTCGATAATTTGTCCCATTAAGACATCATGTAGGGTTCCGTCAACCCTAAGTCTGTTAAGTGGTTTAATTCAAGGGCAAATCCATCACTCCCTATTTTTTTTCTCCCTTCTCCTCATCCTTTTCTTCTTCTTCTTTTTTCTTCTGTCTCTTTTTTTATTCCACGTCTTTGATTTCAAACCAAGCACCATCGTTACCGAGCATAGCCACGGCTCCACCACGGGCAACCACAACACCAACCCAACACCACCACCAACCATCAAGCACAGCTACCCTCGTACACATGACCACCTTGAGTCCTCCACCATTAAACTCACAACCGCCACTAGTACAGTCCATCACTACCACGGAAAAGGCAACTCATTACCATACCCACCACATAAACACCGATATAGAACTCCACCACCACAAAAGAAAAAAACAAACTGATTTGAAAAGAAAAATCAATGTCGGTGGACTAGATCTGAAAAAGAAAACAAACTCACACCAAAAATTACATTTCTCTGTTGCTAATATAATGTCCCGAACAACCACATCAGCTTTCCACCGATGCAATCGCCAGACAATAATCCATCCTAACCCAAAATCAACTAAACAATTCTCAAATTATCAGAGCAAGGGTGAAATTGAATCATCATAAAGCTTCACAGCCAACAAGAACACACAATTTTTTTGCAGATTCAATCACCATTGTCACACGATGATGTTGCCATCGCTGCTTCGTGGATGGCAATGAGCGGGACCACGGCGCTTCCCCTCTGGGAACTTTGATAGGGTGACATTCATGACAGGGAGCTTGCTTCCGGAGACAATTAAGGGGATTGAGGATGATACTAAGTTTATGCAGTACGTGATAGGGAGTTAAAATGGGTTCATGCTTTGGGTGAGAATCGAGTTAGACTCGAGTATGAGCCATAGGATGTTGTGGTTGTCATGGTAGCACTATAAGTAATGGCTGGTGGTGGCAGTGTAGTTAGGTTAGGCGTGGTGATGGTGATGGTGATTAAGTGGGCAATGGAGGAAGAAGAAGAGGAAAAGAAAAAGAAGAAAGAAAAAAGGAAATATCGATTTTCTATGTTTTAACAATTTTGCCCCTAATTTAACAATCATGTGCCCCACACATGGGCACTTAAGCGGCCTTTGGTTAACTGAACCTAATATAATGACTTAATTGGATAAATTGACGAGTCCAATAGTCACTTTGACATAAATCGAAGTCCAGTGTCTAAAATTAAATTTGCGTTATAGCATAGTTGTCAACTGAGTAGTTAACTCAACATGCATTAAATACATAGAATTCCATTCGGTGGAAACATCTAAGCATACGAGACTCTTGCTTCATTTTTTTCCTTTTCCGTAGCTTTCTTAAAAGTGTCAAGCCTAGCTAGAGAAGACCTCGCACATTCCCTACACTTCAAATACTAGCAATCTGTTTGCGCTGCTGGCCAAACTCACAACCGATTTGTGCGCTGGCGGCACAATCGATTAAAAGCGTGGGATCTTTTTTGCCCCTAGGGCCTGGGGACTTCTCTGAAAACGGAAAATGAAAGGTAGAAAATAGAACGATTGCACGCCCATAAATGATAAAGAGAGTTTTCAATTGATTGTAAATGTTTACACAGTAATGTTTCTAAATCTGGAAATTGAACTTCTTATCGATGGCAGCAAAAGCCTCTAAACAAAAGACAAAGAAAGAAAAAGTACTTGAACTAAAGTCTTGATTTGTCTGGTTGATGATTGTTTGATGATGTCCTCTGTTTCTTCTTTGACCCACTATATATACTAGAGGCTTTGTTGAAAATAACTATTATTACAAGAAACTACCCACTTAGGGATAAATTATCCACTTTAAAAATAATCACCCACTAATAAGTAACCAACCACACTTATCCCTTATCAATAAGGACACATTTTCAGAAGTTGGTCGCTTTCACTTCTTGAGTCTTCTATTATCTCTTCAGAATTAATAATAAAAAATAAATGCCATTTAGTGACATTTAATCAAAGTAAACTCATTAGTGAAAAAAGATATTTTTTGGTACAAACACAATTGAATCATGAAAAAACTTAATAGCAGAAGTTTAAAACTAGCATTATCCACTGTCACGCTAAGAATATATCAATCTTCGAACCCAAGAAGCATGTCTCAATTTCTTTTCCTGTCGTCTCATCCATATGATTAGGACTTAGGAGAAATTCAAAAAAAAATTTTCCAACTTCCCATCAATATCAATCCAAGGGCCCATTGCACACATGTAGTCTATATTTTGAATGGATGTCTACATGTTAGTGGTAAGGCCAAGTCTTTCATTATAAAGAATCTCCATCAGCTTAGCCTTTGTCTTTTTATAAACAAACGTATATCGTACCTCGCAACTGTAAATAGACAGGACAGTGAACCCAGGTTGCATATAGAGACAAAAGTTTTTTAACCCTTACTTTTCCACGTGATTAAAATGTAACTCATCAACGACGATCATCTCAGTAAGAATCGGTCTACACTCCTCTTAATATTAAAACGAATTACTGCATCTTCTTTTTTAAGTTCTAAATATAGAGTACCTTATCATTTACTAACGTGATTGTAAGGATATTTTAAAGACCAAACATTCAAATGAGTCCATAATAATAATAGTCCATTTACACCGGTATACAAAAAATAAAATAAAAATCTGCATGCAGCAGTTACAGATTGCTCGCGCGGTTTTACCCGGATTGGAATTAGGATAACATTCCTTTTTCGAAAGATCAAAATGCTCCCAAACGGCTAACTATTTATCAAGTGGGGGGCTGAGGACATCCCTTTTCTTATCGGGCTTAAGAGGGAGTGAAAAAAGAGGTATCATCAACTACAATTTTAGCTAAACTTGATGGCATTGAGTCATCAGCCATCTAAAATTCAATAACGAAAAAGACATTAAAGATGAAGTACATGCAGTAGGAAAATAAGAAAAATGACTACACCTCTACACCTTAGAGAAAATGAGAATAGTGCTTTCAATTGGTAGGGGGGCAAAATGAACAACGGGTAGAAAATTAAATGAAAAGGGGGCTAAAAGTGATATTTTGCATTTATAGATTAGTCATAATTATCGACAAAACGACGAAAATTGTTAACGGGCTAAATTATCTCATGGAAATTATGAAAAAATAATCAAACAAAGGGTCCACAAAGGCATGTGAAGAAACTACCTAACCATGACATTCAATATAATCCAGTTAAAGAATATGAAAAATCCCAACCGGGCACTAGATTATTTTATGGAAATAACTAAAAAAAGATAGAGATTAATATAGGCATTGGGCTAAATGATAATAGTTAGCTGAGAAATATTAAATGGAACTTACAACAGAATCCTAACAAACATACTGTTTGTTAATTGCAGTAGCAAATGATAAACTATGTTTAAGGACGTAATTATCAAAGACTAGCAGTAGATTACAACATGATTTATGTACATACTGTATACCCGTGACATGATTGGGTTGATGAGGAAAGTTTTAGGGAAGTTAGAAAAGTACATATGTTCCAAGTCCTCACCTAAATGTTTGTTGGTATAATTCTCGATCCTGGCCGATGAGAAATTTGTAAAAAATCAAAAGGGGGTTGAACTGAATGATTTAGGGTTAGGAAATTGAAGATATAGATGATGGATTGATGAAAATTGGGTAAAGATGGAAAGGGGATTTAATACCCCAAAATTTTTGGCTAGTTGTGTAAATAATAGTAAAAGAAATTAGTTGGACATTGAATTAAGTCATGGGCTTAGAGAATTTGTTTGGAGGTATTTTTAGTGACGAAATTAATATTTAATAGTGTTAGTGGCTAATGTGATTAAATTAGATATTATGAAGGAAAAAAAAGATTTCGACTTAGATTAGGATTTTAAGTCATATTGTGATTAAATTAATAATGAGGACTTTTGAATTGTATTATGATTGCACTAGCAATTAGGACTTCAAGTTATATTAGAATTAGATTAACAAACTATATAAGGGTGGAGAAGACATAAGAGTCTTCATATTTTTTTAAAGAGAAAAGAGCTAGTGCATTCTATTGGGTATCCAAGTAAAATGGTGGTGATTGACCTAAGATGAAAAGGATATTGTTTACTTTATATTCATTACTTTGAGATAAGGGTTTTCTCACGCATTTATCCCATCTGAATTCTAATTATCGATCCGTTCGTCAATTGATTTATTGTTTAAAGAGATCTATTGATTCTTTAGAACCATAATTACATTATTGATCATTACCCTAAATAGTTCTTTATACTTTTGATTATTGACTTTGATTCGTGATCTTTTTTTTGTAAATCTTTGTATCAATTTAAGAGTCCATAACTTTCCCGTTCCATGTCTAATTTCAGTGTTCTTATACTTTTTGGAAACCTCAAATAGTGTACTACAACTTTGTAGTTTTGGATTTTCTGAAATTCCAAGTGATCGATATTCACAAATAGACCTGAACATTGTTATGCTTATATTTTAGTCATTCAGGTCAGCCAACTTCGATTTATTGTATCTTATCTGTTTCTCATTGGTTTTTAATGATATTGGACATTCTAAAATCCTTGAAGGGTCTTCTTCAACTTTGTAGTTTAAGATTTTATCAGAATCCATTTGGTTCTTGGTCAAAATTGAGTTTGAAAGTTATTTATCAATGCAGAGTTTTTTGTTTTTGACATTGTAAATCAGCCCATTCGATTTGTTCTATCTCCTTTATTTTTCATTGGTTTTTGATGATATTGACAATATGGAAACCTTAAAGAGTCTTCTTAAACTTCTTAGTTTTGTGTTTTTTTAGAATCCATCTATTTTCTAACTGAAATTTAGTTTGAAAGTTATTCGTTGGTGCAAAAGTTGTTTGACACTGCATATCAGCTTACTTTGACTTGCTCCATATTTTTAGTTTCTTATTAGTTTTGATGATTTTAGACATTATAAAAACAATAACGAGTCCTCTTCAACTTTTAGGCTTTGAGTTTTCTCAGAATTCATTTATTTCATTGTTGACATTAGCCTTTAAATAAAACTATTTTCGTAGAATGGTGTGAACTAGAACGACTTTGTCGGCTTTAAACTCTTGCTGTTTATTAAGTTGATTTGGTATATTTATTTTTATAATATGGCGAGCCATGTCACAATGTATATAACTTGTCTATTTCTGACTAACTCACCGGAATTGGAACGTGGGCTAGCTTAGCGGGAAAAGCTAGAGATCGCGATATTAATTTCTGAACTTTGTCTCACGTGCCAGTAATGGACGTGTGACACATTTATGAATAGCTCACATGATCTTCGTCTTTGTATTGATTAAATATTTGAATTTTGAGACCTGATCAATTTAAAGAAGTTTTTGAACTTATCTGAAGTATTATTGAATTCACATGAGTCTTTTTGAAAGATAAAATATCTTTATAATAACGTGTGGAAACGTTTCGGACTTAAATTTATATTGTTTTAAACACATCAAAACCTTTTGACTTGCTACAAATATAATTATATATGGTAATTCCTTACTTTGAGATTGTATTGTCCGCTGGTATGTGCTATTTGATTTTGTTGCTAATTTGATTTTTGAATTGAAAGTTAGTGCATTGGTTTTGGTATTCGCCACGCACTTTGGTATCGTATTTTTATCAACTCCAAGTACTATTATCAATATACGTGCTTTGTACTCTGTGGGTGGGTGTGTGCAATTATCTTCACTGGGCTTTGTGCTCACCCCTTACTTTCAGGTTATCCGTCAGTGTTTGGAGCTGTACAAAGGATTATAAGGCATGGCTAAATAAAAATCTTTTTAGGGAGGATTTTCTTTTATATTTATTGTCGAATAGATTTTGCTTTAGATTTTATTTAGGAGCTCGTGTAGGAGTAATTGAGGTCAATATAACTGTTTTAAGCCGCCGTGACATTTCTTGATGTTTTGTAGAGACTTATTCTTAGATACTCTGAATACCCAATTGGGAGACTTTTGGATATTGTGATTTTTTTACCTTTGTTTATTTGAAATTAGCGCTCTGAAAAAAATCGGGGCGTTACAAGGGCAGCTGAAGAAAATAATTTAGGCATTTTCATAGCTTCAACTTAAAGCATAAGCAGCTTATTGACTAGATATATTGTTGAACATGTGCATTTAGTTTATTTGCATCTTTTCATAATCAACTTTTTTTGTTAGGTTATTACATTAGTCAAGACCTTTAGAATCTTACAATAGTATAAACATAGGAGCAATAATGTTTCGAACTCAACGGAATCGAAGGAGGCCATAGGTTACCAAGAGCTTTGATTACATGACAAAAGAATGCAAAGATACGAAAGCAAACGTGTTCCCTTTGATATTAATCTTCATTACTTTTTAGTATTCTTGATGATGAAATAGAATTTTGTATTTTTCTATTAGTCTAGGAGACAAAAGAGTGGTAAAATTTTTTGATGCCCTAACCTTTAAAAAAAGATATATTTATATTAGAGAAAGCAGTTGGATTAACCTTAAACTTGTCAAATCTCAACCGTCCATTAAAGTTAAGAGATTAGGGTGCATAAGCCTCTTATGCACCATAATTATCTAGTGTATTGGATAATAAAATCAAATATGCCCATAAAAGTTATTTAGCTAGTTTAATTAATTAATGTCCAAGTCAAATAAATAGTCAACATCAGTATGACCCGTTAGGCAACGTAATTGAATTGCACCGATCAAATCCAATATTTTTGCCAATAATCTCACTAGATTATTTGTTTAAAATAAGCTCAAAAGTTGTTATTTAATATATATGGACCAAAATGCATCAATAAGCTGTAAGTGAGGTGCATGTTAGTTTAAGCATGTTTGTTTAGCTTCAACTTAAAGCAAAAGTAGCTTATTGGCTACATATTTTGTTTAACCTGTGCATTCCGTTTATTTGCAACTTTTCATAATCAGCTTTTTTTTGTTAGGTTATTACATTCATCTTGACCCCATAGTCAAGATTTCTAGAATCTTATACGTGATACCCTCATACCCTGAACGTATCGAAAAAATATTTAACACTGAGTTGATTAATTAAAGGGAATTATTTTATCGAGTAACGTGGTATTGGCGTTAATTAAGTGGCGGGAAGTGGGAAGAGGTGCCAGTGTAGCTTTGGGGTGGAATTTTCCTAATTTAGAGGGGCAGAAAGTTAATTACATAAAGTTTAGGGGTCATTTTATAAATATGAAAACCATTGGGGTCAATTCATAAATTTTGAAAACAAAGCATGCCCAGATGCCAAGTGTTCAAGGAGAATTTATTACCGGTTGCCACCTCATGCTAGGGTGGTGACTAAGTGAAAGTGAAAATTTAAATAATGGATGGTTGAATTTTGGGTGAACAAAGAAGATGGAGAAGAGAACAAAGCAGAAAAAATAGAAATAGAGAGCTAGACAGAGAACAAAGCTCGGGCAAGCGGTGAAGAATTTTTTTTCCAGAATTTGCAAAGGGTAATCTCTCTACCTATTTCAGTTTGTATGTGTTGGACTGTGTGTATTCCTTGTGCGCAGGGTGTAGGAGGTAGGGTGATGAAGTTCGGACGGGTTGGTGGATTGATGAGGAGGTGACTGTGGGTCTCTGCATGTGAGTTAGTGTGTGCCATGGGGTGCGTGAGTGTGTGTGGTTCGGGTGTGTGTTCGTGTGTGATTTTGTGTGTTTTAGATGAGTTAGGTTATAAATTTTAGGTGTTGTAATGTGTTGGTGATGTTGGATGTGGATTTTAGGTAGAGAAATGGGGAAGAAGGGGTGTAACCGTGGATGAAGGGAGGGGGTTCATGGCTGCGTGGATTCGGGTGTGAGGTTGAGAAAAGTGGTGTGTGTGAAAAACGTGAAATAGTGTGTTGATCATGAACAGTAATCGTAATGGTCGCTAAAGACCAAAATAAATTAAGCAGTTTTTTTCAATAAATGTTTAAAAATATCTAGAGCCAAATTTAGCCAAAGTGCAAAAAAAAAAGACCCCAGGTATTTTTAGGAGATCTACATCAGGGAAAAATTTCAGATTTTTCCGAGGACTGAAAATGGGTTAACCGATACGAGAAACCATGAAATTTTACAGTGTAATTTAAAATATCAAACGAGGGCATTTTGGTGCGAAAATTTTATGGGGACTTTAGGATGTTGAGAAGTTTCTTTTCCCAAGATTTTGGGTCATTCTGATATCGTTTACTATTTTTTTCGCCGAACGGGCTTTTAAGCGCTCGGTCCGGACATTGGTTCGGAATTTTCGGGCTAAAATTTTCTAAAATACTTTTTAGCTTGGGAATGACTTCGGGAGGGTACAAATAATTTTTAAGCGCTTTTGAGATTTGTTTGGTGCCGGGAACCCTCGTGGGGGCATTTTAGTAAAATGCCACCGGAGAGGGGTATTTTGGTAATTTTTTTGGTAGAGTTTTTCGAAGGACTTTTAGTCCGGAAAGGGTGGTAAAATACCTGTAAGGTTGTTTTGAAGTTGATTTGAGGTGACGGGAGCGATAGTGGACCCCGGGGGCATTTTGATAATTTGCCACTAGACAGAGGGTATTTTGTTAATTTTACCGCGCGAACTCCAAACTTCGCAAATGCCTTAATTGAGCATTCTAAAATAACAAGAAGTGAGGAATGGGATGAAAATCCCTAAATGAAGGGTATCAGCACTAGTGTGGTGCTCGGCTAGGTTAAAGACCTGACTGTTAGGTCGGAGTAACCGACCGCTACAGAACACGGTAAAAAACTGATAAAATGAAAGTAGAATAATTTTATATTATGATGGTTAGTGGTCAAGGAGTAAAATCTTATTTGAATAGGTGACTCTGCTCGCGGCGGTTTGAAATTATTAAACTCGTCGGCTAAAAGCCAGCCATGTAAGGATAGTACGGCTCTTTGCATGCTACGAATGGCATACCCTTTGTTGTTAGGGTGAAGTATGATGAATGTTTTATGGTGAATATGAGGTATCGGTGGTTGTTGTGCATGTACGTCTCGTACTTGAAATATTGTTGTGGTTTTCGACTAGCTTGTTTCCTAGTCTACTTTGTGTGCGTTAGTGATGATTTCGGGTTACCTTATTGAACCTCGGTCGTATACTTGACTGAAATTTCTTGTTGAGTGGTTTGTTGAATCGAGGACATAGGGTGAACTCAGTTCCCTTAGTCCGTTTAGTTGTTGTATTATGTGCTTTGACGATAGCGTGGTTTGGGGACGAATAACTCTTCGTGAGTTCCCTTCTTGTGCTTGCTGTCTTTTTTATTTGTTTGAGACTGAGATGAACATCTCGGAGCACGAGACATTATGTGAAAGGAGGGCCAGTGAAACATAATCACCGACAAACAGGATGTAGGGTCCCCGGTTTGAGTCAGTCGTGTCGATTGAGTCCAGTCAGTCCGGTCGGTGTCTGCATTGCATTTGACTTTATTATGACATTGTGATTTTAATGGCTTATATTTTATTGATGTTTAATTTGGCGATTTAGTGTTCACGTGCATCATAGTCGGTCAGTCTAGTTCCCTAAATGTGGTGATAATGTTGTTCTGTTGAGCCTTAAAGCCGCTCAGTCTGACTAAAAGAAAAGAAAATATGTTGCTTGATCCATTGAATTGATGTTGTGTCATCCTTTGAAGTTCTAGATTCTTGATATCGTTGAGATTGATTATCATTTCTCCCAAGGTTGTCACTTCGTTGTTCCTCATATTATCTTTATTGGGCAATTTGCGATCATTCCTTAACTGTAATGTTTCAGGCAGTCAGGGCAAAGTAGGGGAAACTTCGAGGAAAGGGAAGGAGAAGGCGCAGGCGCTTAAACAGTAGACCGAAAAGTAAGACGGCGATATGCGCATTTTGGGAACTAGACATTTTGTGTAAATATTTCCGCTGTGCTCATGTTGAGCTTTACGATGAATTTTTTTTGTAAGGATGGTTTTTGTGAAACCTTATGTATGTTCATGGATGTTTTTAGAATTGCTCTGTATCGACAGGGTTTATAATGCAATCATGACTGACGACCCGGCTCTGGTGATATCACTAGGGTTGGGGGTGTCACATTATAATAGTATAAACATAGTAATAATAGCGTTTTGAACTCAACGGAATGGAAGGAAGCCATAGATTATCAAGAATTTGGATTTGATGATGAAAGAATGCAAAGATGCGGAAGCAAACGTGTCCTCTTTAATATTGATCTTCACTACTCTTCATGATGGAATATAGTTCTATATTTTTCTATTAGTCTAGGAGGCAAAAGCGTAGTAAAAAAATTATGATGACCTAACCTAAAAAAAAAGAGATATTTATATAGAGAGAGTAGTGGGATGAACCATAAACTTGTCAAATCTCAGCCGCCCATTGAAATTAAAAGATTAGGGTATATAAGCTTCTTATACATCATAAATATCTTGTGTATTGGATAGTAATATCAAATAGGCCCATAAAGTTATTTAGCCAGTTTAATCCATTATTGTCCAAGTTAAACAAATAGTCAACATTAGTATGACCCGTTAGGCCACCTAATTAGATTGGACTGATCAAATCCAACATTTTTGCCAATAATCTCACTAGATTGTTTGTTTAAATAAGCTCAAAAGTTGTTATTTAATATACATATATATATATATATATATATATATATATATATATATATATATATATATATATATATATATATATATATATATATATATGAACCAAAATGCATCAAGAAGCTATAAGTCAGCTACTTGTTTGTTACAACAAGTTATAACAACTTATTGTTGCTACCTTTATTAAAGGATCCCGAAGAACTACAACCAAATGCAACAATAGTTTCATTCCATAACACAAATTAACATTATCTTCTGAATTACAAAAGTCCACCCATAAATGCAAAGTCGTTAAAAACTAGCTTCCACTGTTAACTGTTTAACGACAAAGACGCTCTTAAACTCTCTCCATGTTAAAATTGTTAGTTTCCATGGGAGAGCCATGTCGTGCTTCACCGTTAACGTTTTCATCTTCCCTCGGCATATAATCAGGGTGGTCGTCATGGTACTAAAAGGGTACTCCACAAATTTTCACGTCAGACGAAATTGGTTTTTCTCTTCGCTGGATAATAATCTTCAAAAAGGGGGCCACCTGCTAACCTTTGACCCTCAATACTGCATACATGTTCACCCAGGGAGAAGAAGTAGTGATTTGATAATGAAATTTTCACTCATGCCCGTGAACATTGCTCTAAATTTTAAAAAATTATTAGAGGTCCAACTTAGACCCCTCATACTATGATCCATAGAAAGGCAAAATATAGACTAGCAGGTATAAGATCATTACGGGCACAAGATCATTACGAGCACAAGGTGATATGCTCCAAATCTCACTCAAACTTATGAAGTACGAACAAGGAGTGCAGGTGTGTGTACGAGAAACTGTAGTTTTGAAAATTTTATGATAAGGATGGGGCTGGAATACGACAAAATTTGTACATGTTCATTTAATCATGTACATTAGTATTGAATTTCTAAACATCTAAACACAACAGTGACCATTTGAATTATTAATATAACTCAAATAGTTAAAACAAGGACCACACTTAATGCAAATCAAATAAGGCACAACCATCTAATATTTACACACTCCTTGATCATCTTTTCTAAGCCTAGTCACGTACTTTCATAATGGTATTGTCTCATCATCACCAACACCAGAAGCAGAAGCAGCATCACTATCGATGGTTGACATATTTGACATCAGAAGTCTATATAAGTTTATCTTTAAAAGATCGTTAACAAACAACCTAAAAAACATAAAATATTGATTTGTTCCGATCTCCAAAAACACAAAATAGAAAAAAAATTGTTTTAATTATATTGAAACATGAAACATTAAAAAATAGTGAAACACTCAATCCCGATTGGGTAGAGGTGGAAAAATTTGGTTTTCATTCATAGATACAACTCCAAGTCATAACAGAAAAAATCGATCCACAAATAGCCTACAACATGAAGTTCCAAGGTAGAAGAATGAAAGCAAAGAGAGAGGAATATAAAAGGTAAAGGCATAGAGGAAGAGATCTTTCAAGAAATGCTACTAGAGGTCATCGCTGGTGGTTGCTAGTAGTTAGGATTGGTCATGCTTGAGCTACTACCACTGTTGTTGCTGCTGCTGCTCTCTCTCTCTCTCTCTCAATCTTTCCCCTTTTCACGAACTTACTGATGAGGGCCTGTCATCGTAGGTAGACTAGGGTCGTTGATGGTGGTCGCTGGAGTTGGAAGTGGTCAGGTCGCGGCCATTGCCATTTCTATCCTTTCTTTTAGTCAATCCGCTCTTCACATGTGAAGATCTGTCCGATTTAAATTAGCATAAGTTTTATTGTTTATGTTTTGACCCCAAATCTTCTGTTGGATGTTTCAACCCTTAAAAATTATTTTTATATTATGTTTTCACCCCATAAATATCGATACACAGCCAGCCCGTATCCTATCCGCAAAGCTGCACCCGACATTCTAGAAAAGAATAAAGCAAAAATACCTGACATGCACCCACGCAGCCCCCGACCAACACCCGCACGCGCACTCGATGTCATTGCTTCATCCATTTTGAAGCGCCCATGCTTCATATGTTTTAAGGTTTCAAGCCTTCAACTAGAATATAGAAAATTGCAGAAGGTTGGGTAGGATGAAGGCAAGAAAGGGAAATATGATGCTATCCAATTATAAACGCCTCTATGATAGAACAGAAATGAATGAGTTAATCCATTGCTATTTTCAGAATTCTTCATTTTCCCATTTCTTTCATATCATATTTTCCTCTTCGATTTTGGAAACCAAGGGACTCTAGACTTGAATGTTACACGTAATAGCAATGTAAAGTGGTTTATCTAAGACATTAATGAATGTTGCAGATGTGGATATCCGAAGGTGAATATGATGAAACTGGTCCATCTAGTAAGCTGAGAATGACTAAGCCATGAATCTGGTCCATCCAGTGAGCTGAGAATGACTAAGTCATATATCAAATGATGACTAAACAACCCTTTATGGTTATGTCTATCTGCAAAAATCCCACTCTTCACTTACCAGATTTTTAGACATATGAGCATGATCAATGTCAGTAACCCAAAAAGAAGTCAAGTTCAGTGGCAATCGAGTATCTGATGAACTTAAAGAGCTTTATCATCAATGGCACTAATAGAGCCCCATTCAACTACTGCCACAAATCCCTATTTATAAAATAAAGTTCTACTTTAGTGCTATGATTTCTATAAAGAAGCGCCTCGGAAAATAGGAGTTGCCATCTTATTTAATTAAAAAATAAAATAATAAGAAAAAACTGAAAATGACTCTAAAAATGTCCAAAAGTGTATTAATCTATTCAAAACAAAGCAGTGAGTTTCAAATTAAGTTATATGACAAGAAGGTGTTATGCACTCGCTATACCCTTTCGTTCTATACTTCATTTTTATTGGTTTTTGGCCCTTTTACACTTAAACATGCAATAACATAAGTCCTAAGTTTAATTTTATATTATTGGCTTGAATTCGACATCGAGGGTCGAATGACTTACGTATCCAGTCGGACAAACCATAATTAAAATCATCGTAGTTCGACTCAACTCTATGGAAGGCGACCTACACTTCGGTCTTAAACTCGAACTAACAAATGAAAAACTCTTTTTTATGATCATGTACTGGAAATGTGATCATGGGGAGAAAAACACTCTAGACTATTATATTCTAACTTGTCTAGAAAAAAATTAATATACAACGAATCCATGATGCAAATGACTTATGTATATGAAAAAAATAGAATGAAGTGCCAAATTTCCCCTTAGAGATGATATACCACTTCTATGGAAGAAATGGTATTAAAGATTTAAAGAGAAAAAACTGATTCCTTAAAAATATAGCCCAAAGACTCCATTTATAGATGTTTGGGGTGCAATAAATGATAAGGATGACTATTCCAGTCTATGAAATGATGATATAGCAGAATATATGAGAAAAATTGCAAATTGGAAAAAAATATCCACAAACCAGCCAGTTTGTCTAAAACCAGCCGGTTCACGCCAAATTTTTATTCCAGAATTTTGGACATTATTTGTCCTTAATTCTGGTTTGTTGACTAATCCTTGATCCACCCCAAAAATATTTTCCATAATTTTGGGCATTATTTTCCTTAGTTCGGGAATTATCTTTGAAAAAATTAGATAGGATATACCAAATTTGGGAATTGTCTCCATATTTTGCATAATCGAGGATTAATCACATGCATCAAGGATAAATCCCAAGATAGTTCCAAGTCATATAATCAATCACAATTTCTTAACCGTAACTTGGGTTAAACCTAACTAACTGGACTGGACTTTAACTGGGTTAGAGTCTAAGTGAGCTGGACTAGACCACGCATTGGACTTAATTAAATAGATTATGCTCATTATATTATGAGGCCTAAACCCCATAATACCAATAAACTTAATCATCAACAAAACTCAATAAAATAAATTAGAAAGAGAAAATAAAACTACAAAAATGGGATGTCTACACCTTCTATTATCATCAGGTTTCCTATCAAACTTGTAGATAGAGAGGGTGCATTTCATGGTTCAAAACTCCTATCAAGATTGTTCCCATTTCTACAACTAATGCAAACAAACACCAAAACTCAATTCCAATCAAGCCATGACAACCACCAACCCGATCTCAGTCGTCCAAACCTAAAGCAAAAAGCCCAGTCAAACCCATCTCAGTCGTCCAAGCTGTTTACATGCAGCAAAAAATCTCAACATCCAAGAACGAAATTTAGCTACCTTTTACAGGTATCAACAAGGAGAAAAAAAACAACAAGTGAAACTATATTTCTGCAAGTTTTAGTGAGTAAATTCTAGTGTAGAAGTCGGATCGATCAAGCAAGAAACCTGGTTGAAGTGATTGTACAACTAGAGTCGAATCGACCAAGTTGGAATTAATTCATGTCCTGGTTCGAAAGGAAAAAAAAAGAACTGTTAGTAGGAAACTAAGCAAAGAAGGAAGGATACTACAATTGTTGTTGACCATCGTCGACGGGGAATAGTTGTGCGCACTAGATGGCAGCAGTGAAGGCTGCTTTGTATTGGTTTTCCAGATTTGGGTTTTTGATACTTTGTTGTTTCATCGACATAATATATTGAAAGGCAAAACACAGTTATTTACCACAGTGAAAACAGGAAAAACAAAGTCTTAGGTTGATTAAATGGGTTGAAGCATTTTTTTCCCTAGTTATTCAACTAACTACGGTCAAGTTAGCTGCGGTACAATTTTATTTTCTCTATTTATTATGTAAGTTGTATAAGCTTTAGGTTTAGGTTTGATTTTCGTTCGGGTTAGTGCTAGTTTAGAATTTATGAACCATGAACCCAAGCGAAAAAGGCCTCAGTTCAAAAACTTGAATGTGAACCGTTCAAGCTCGTTAACGATCTGATTTTGATTGGTTTGGCTTTCTTGGTTTGGATGCTTCGTTCGGTTCGTCGATCACCCCTACTTATGAAAATACTTAGTCGGGCATTTTTTGTTCCATTATCTTTTCCTACTTTTTCTATCAAAAATTTTGAAGCCAAACAATTACTACACAGTGTGGCTACTCAAGGAATTTTTTTCTATGGGGAGGCAAACTGCTTATATGACATAAAAAAATCATATATACATGATAACATTGTGTTCTTAAAGATATTACATAACAACAAACGATTATACAATTTTAAAGAAAAGTGATATTTGAGCTTTATAAGCATAATATATGCAGTGTCAGCGAGTACCAGTGGACCGGTGCCCACCCGCTCTTCCAACCTTATATATATATATATATATATATATATATATATATATATATATATATATATATATATATATATATATATATATATATATATATATATATATATATATATATATATATAAAACTGGGTCTTTTCTTTGATTTCATCAGGAAATTTAGAGGCAAATTATATGGCTCTATTAATGGGAATAATTGATCCCTTCTCAATATTGTGACCCAAAAATCTGATTTTTGTTTGAAATAAGCAGATTTTCTTTGTAGAAATAGCTAAGCCATTATGCTTAACAACATTAAGAAAAGTGTTCAATGTTTCCAATGCTGATTAATAGATTGGAAAAATATAAGAACATCATCAATGTAGACAATAGAAAAATCCATATAAGGATTGAATATGTCATCCATAATGTCCAAGAGGTACAGTGAAAGCCGTTTTGTACCTATCTTTCTCATTAATTTGGATTTGCCAAAACCCAGACTTCATACCAAAAGGTTTGGACGATTCATCCTTTTTGTAATTCTTAGAATATCTAGATTTCCTAAAAGGCTTTCTAGATTTGAAGGTTTTCTCTTTTGTCCCATAATTAGGAACATAAATGTTATCATAACCAAATTGATAACAAAATTGTCCAAGCTCTGTTATGCCAGACTTATGTTATTTCTTAAGTTGATTTTTTTAACTTAATATCATATGACTAGGCCTTCAGCACAAATTTCGCTAATTAATTCACCAAAAGTACACAGGGAAAAGGGTAGAGCACCATTGTGCTTATTCCTAATTCTCGTCCTAACCCGTTCACTAAAAAGGTTTGGAAGTCCCGCTATGAAACATTCTTTCCAAAAGTCTTGTTGGGCATTACTTCTTTGGTATAATTTTGAAAGGAAAACATCCTTATACCATCTAAAATGAGTGAGAGTAGGACATCTAAGATTGATGAGGAGTTCTCTCCCTCTTTCAAGAACAGTATTGGCATTGCCAACAAAATGTTTGGTGATAGCAGTTACAAGGGTAGTGACTGCATCAAAAAGATTTTGCCCATTAACTTGAATAAGGGTGCCGTTAGGCTCTATCTTAATGAAGTTCAGAATATTATTCTGATCAGTAAGGGTAAGATAATAATTCCACCATCCACAGAGTTGACCAGTAAAACCAGCAACAAGGTATCTAGCTATGTATGCTTCATTTTCTCCGACGTTACGATTGCGAGCACTATTTTCCGCCCTGAGCATATGTTGAAGGAATGTAATGATCTGGTAATATGTCATTCATCCAGATATCATTCATAAATAGATGATCCATTGAAGGAAGAAGGGGTAGAAAAATTCTTTTCTTCCAACTGTATGTCAACAGGAGTAGGCCTAGGATAATAATTTCTTAAGAGAGGCCTGAGATTAGAAGATTCTATTGTTGTTCTAGATCATTAGGATCTACTTCAGAATCGGCTCCTATGTCTCCTATGGTGTTGATATTTTTGGGAGAAAACTTAGGAGTTTCTATTTTTCCCAATTTGGACATTAACTTTATGAGGAACTCATTGCTTGGTTCGCTGGAACCTAACCTAAACTTACTATCTAATTCGATAGATGGCTTAACTAAAGGTTGCTCTATATTTCTGTTAACAGAAGAGCTAGAAGATAAGTTGAAGCTGGAAGAAGTATTGAAGACATTCTCATTAATGCCCTTTGGAGGTTGCATCTTGCTATAAAAATCAGAAACTATATCTTTGACACTATAAACAATATCCTCAATCCTGGTGGTCTGCTCTCCAATAGTATTTAAAATAATATTGGCATAATTAGATTGTTCAGCGATTGACTGAATTTCACTGGCAGTAATAGGGTTGAGATGATTGGAGGTACTGGTGTCAATAATATGCTTTAAAGGAGTAGCTAAGAAATTGGAGTTCATATCTCCTTTCATGGCAAATTTGTTAAAAGGAGGGTGAACACTTTGCTGTTTAACTTGAGCTGGCCATTTTGTCCACTCACGAGTGACTTTTTGGAAGGTGTTAACTTGCTTTTGAAAATTGATATATTCTGGAATCTCAATATTATTGTCCAAAAAATAGGAATAAAATCATCCAAAGAATGGAAGTAGGTGTTATGGGCTTTCAAAGTTTGGAAAAATAATTCTCTATACTGAGACTTTTGTTCTTTTGAGAAATTAAGACGATACCAGGTGCAATTTCTGGCATTGTAAGAGGCATGAAATTCTTTATTAATTTTATCATGATCAATTTGAAAGTCATCAATGATAAAAATATTATAATCAAAATCATGTACTGAAGGATCATAATTGTTTTGATTTTGACTAGAGGTAGAAGGAGTCTCACTAACAAGAGTTTCTAACGTATACATGGTTTCAAGTACGGAGGAATTATTGTTATGTATACCCTATATATATATATATATATATATATATATATATATATATATATATAGGGAGCCGATCCTTATCGACCGGTGGAGAAATAAAATTTCTCCACCAAACCGCTACAAAGAGTAGCGGTTGCAATTATTACTCGCAAATACACAACCGCAGCACTTTGTTGCGGTTGCGCCCCCTCATGGCCCCCCTTCCCCTCTTCCCCCGTCTCCCCCAAGCCCCCCATGCCCAACCGCAACTCTTTGTTGCGGTTGGCCCCCCTCCCCCACGTGGTGTCCCCCTTCCCCGCCACGTGGCCTCCCCTTCCCCCATGGCCCCCCCATGCCCAACCGCAACACTTTGTTGCGGTTGGCCCCCTTCCCCCGGTCCCCCTTCCCAATTCCCCGCCACGTGTCCCCGTCCCCCTCTCCCCCACCAAGTGGCATCCCCTTCCCCTCCACGTGGCCCCGTCCCCCCTCCATGCCCAACCGCAACACGCAACAAAATGTTGCGGTCCCCCCACCCCCCCACGTGGTGTCCCCCCCGTGATGCCCCCTTCCCCATGGCCCCCCCTTCCCCCTCCCGTGATGCCACGTGGTGTCCTTCCCCCTCACTCACGGATTTTTTTATGTTTTCTTTCTTCTCTTTCCTTCGCTTTTTCTCTTTATAATCCTTCCTCCCCGAACCCTTTCTTCCACTCTCCATCATCTTTACCAACTATCTTCATACTCCATATCTCACCTATAACAATACAAACAAAAAAATTTTACGCTAGAAGCTCGGTTGATAACCGCTAGAAGATCGGTGGATTTTTCTTTAAATATATCAAGTCAAAACAAATAAGTATTTTTTGGGTTTTCTTATAATTCAATGTTAATTTCAAAGTTCAAAAATAGTCATTGTAGACTCAAATCGAAGATAACGAAAATACAAATTGAAGGAAACAAAAATCAGATCAATCAGAGATCGGATGAGCGGTATTACATTTATAGATTCCAAAATAGCGATTTTTTAGGGCGTCTAAATTAGGATTTTTCACAAATTTATAAAAAATAGCTAGAGCTAGATTTTGCCAAAGTACGAAAAAGGGACCCTAGTTATTTTTAAAAGATCTATATCAGGAAAATTTTTAGATTTTTCCAAATACTGGAAAGGGGTTAACTGATACGGGGAACCTTGTAACTTTGCACTGTAATTTAAAATATCAAGCCAGCGCGATTTCGAGCGAAACTTTTATGAGAACCCTAGGATGTTGGGAAGTTCCATCCTCCAGGAATTTGGGCCATTCTGAAGTCGTTAGCTATTTTTTTGGCCGAACGGGCTTTTAAGCGCTCGATCCGGACACCGGTTCGGGATTTTTGGGCGAAAAGTCCGTAGAATACTTTTTAGATCAAGAATGAATTCGGGAAGCTTAAAATAGCATTTCAAAGCACTTTTGAGATTGTTCTGATGCCAGGGGTATTTTGGTAATTTGGCACCCCGAGAGGGGTATTTTGGTAATTTTATGGTGTTAAGTTTTTCAAAGGACTTTCTAGTCCAGAAATGTGTTTTGAAGCTGGTTTGGGGCGTTAGGGTGATAATGAACCCCCGGGGGCATTTCGGTAATTTGCCTCTCATCGGGGGTATTTTGGTAATTGAACATTGTAAAATTTTCCTAATGCGTTGGTAGGTTAAAGATCCATTTATAGTTTTGGAATGTAAATATTATGGATACTAAGTTGGTTTACGATTATATTTTGTTCTTAGATATATGGATTTCAACGCCGGACCTCATGATACATCAATCCTATACGATGACGATGACCACGTCGCGAGGCACGTATTTGACGGTGTCGATAGGGGTGTTTTGGAAACAATTCAAAGCACAAGTCACCACGATGAGTGGGTACTAAACGAGGAACAAATACAACTATTACACCGTCAAAATTTATCTATGTTCACCGATCCCGGGATTTGGTCTCGACACGACGATTGCCTTATATCCGCTCTAGTTGAACGATGGAGGAGCGAGACGAACTCATTTCACTTCCGGTTTGGTGAAATGACTATTACATTAGAGGACGTCGGATTTATACTTGGAATCCCATGTCACGGCAAACCCATTACTTCGAGCAAAACGTCTGCATCCATAGCGAAGATGGCTAGGCAGTATTTCCCGAAAATTCTGAGGGAAGCTCTTACAACGAACGACATCAAACTTAAATGGCTGAGAGAGCAGTATGGCGTGCTACCGGATGAATACACTCCTCACGATTTCGTGACGTATACGAAAGCATTCCTTCTGTATATTATTGGAGCCATATTACTTCCGACGCATTCGAAAAACACGGTGCATCCGAAGTATATGGTGTTCTTGGAGGATCTTGAGGAGGTATACTCGTATTCGTGGGGTTCAGCTGTCCTTGCACACCTATATCGAGCACTGCACAAAGCTACGAGAAAGGGTGCCAAGTCCATTGCCGCCTGCCTGACTCTATTACAGGTTTGAGCATTTATTTTCTTGGTTGACGTGTCAATATATTCTAGCATTAATGTGCTAATTCCAGATAATGTTTGCATTCACAGGTTTGGTCTTACGAGAGGCTACCCACGGGTCGTCCACAACCGCGGGAATATTCCGATGAGACGTGGCCTAGGGTGTGGGCCTGGGGGCCTACGACCAACCGGAGGAGACGGGTAGACCCGCACCACCATCTAAAGTTCTATCGGGGGGAACTAGAGATACTCAATGCATCCCAGGTGACGTGGCAGCCATATAGCAAGGTGATGCATTGGTTGGATGAGTGGTGTTGGCAACTTCTGGTGTCGTACGTGCTGGCAGGTTTGGTTCGGGTGCCGCTTATTCACTTCGAAGTATGTGAGTTTCAGATGCCCGATCGAGCTATGAGGCAAGCTGGCTGTCTACAAGGGATACCAAAACCCGCTGTAGACATGCGGCCATACAGGAGTGGTCGAGGGCCGAACTTCGAGGTGCCTGATGCCTTGAATTTGTTGAGCGACGAGGTGCAACAGTGGAATACCTGGCAAGAAACATATGATAGCCTTGTATCGCTGAAGGCCGACAGCATCAGCATTGAGGAGTACCTGCAATGGTTTCTCAAGGTGACGCGCACGAGGGTGAATCGCCCTTCCCAGGCGAGGAAGACATCGTATGCGCCACGTGAGATCTATGACCAGTTCTGGGCATTGAACATTGTAAGTCATGCTAGTGTTGTTTCAATTTTTATTTGCGCACCTTATCTACCATGCCTGAAATGATTAGCCATATTTTGTATGCATGTTTTTTAGGTTGACCAGGGCACTGAGGTGTTCAAGCAGCTGGAGGGGTTTGACTGGTTTGTCGCGCAGGCTCCTGACAATCTCAAGAGGTCCATTGAGAGGTACAAGACTGAAGTTCAAAACTTTAGTCTTGCGTACCGGGGTTACCAAGGGGAGCCGTCTAGTCGCTTGCCTCCTGACGCGTACGACTATCAGCCCCAGAGTCAGGTGTGGGAGTCGTCTACTCGCTTACCTCCTGACGCGTACGACTCTCAGTCCCAGAGTCAGGTGTGGGAGTCGTCTACTCGCTTCCCTCCTGACGCGTATGACTATCAGCCCCAGAGTCAGGTGTGGGAGCTGTCTACTCGCTTGCCTCCTGACGCGTACGACTCTCAGCCCCAGATTCAGGTGACCCAAGTAGGAATCCAGGCATCGCGCCCAAGCATCCGGTCGGATAAAGGACAACCGACGAAGCCATTGAGTCCGGCCAAAAGGGATTGGATCGACCGGCACTACTTTGGGCATGAGCCAATCGCTACAGCAGACTTTCCTGTTGCTTCATTCCTAGCTCACTCAAATCTAAGACTGTTGGCGCCGAACACAGATATTTTGAATTTTCTCATTGACGCTTATATAGATCTGCTGCGTATTAGAGAGCTAAATTATAACCCCTGCCAAACATTGAAGCTCAACATGTATGCCTCTTTTGTTATCCCCTTCATGGTGAATAGCATGAAGGAGTTCACAGAATGGAGGAGGAAGCGAGGGACAGGCAAGGGTGAATGGCGACCATCTGCAAACATGCTTTCCTACTTGAACGCGGACTATCAATGTCACGCAGCTGAGGCGAACCTAATCATGCTACCTGCTCTTCATGCAAGCCACTTCTTCCTATTAGTTCTCTTTCCAGAGAATAAAGTGGTCCACATATACGATAGCCTAAGGGAAGACGGACCTGGTCGGCAGCTGGCGCAGATGTACTCCACGTACATCAATGCGGTGGTTAGTTTATATCTTGACCTTCGCTCATAGTCTATTCTTCTTGTTACATAGGCTTGATAACCTTTTTTATTGTTGGATGCAGACTACTATCATTCCACTAGCGTGTCGACATTTTAAGGGGGAAGCCATCACCAGCAAAACCATGATAGATCCTTGGACGGTCGTGACAATAGAAAACCGACCAAAGCAATATAACAGTCATGATTGCGGGATTTACGTCCTCAAGTACATGGACTACATAGCTCGCTCAGATGTGCTCGAATATGAAACGTGGTCTCGAAACGATGCCTTGACGTTTAGATATAGGATAGCCTGGGAGCTGAAAAAGGGTGTAGCTAGACGCCTTCCTTACCATTATCCTGAGATGTAGTAGACGTTCGTATGTTTTATTATTACTATTGTTGGATTTTGGATATTAAGGTTTGAAATTGAATTAATGTGTCTCAGTTTTTTTTCGAAATTGATACAAATGGGCTAACTAGCGTGCCTAAGGTTCAATGAGCAAAAAAAAAGTGACAAAAAAAATTATGTAATTTTTTGGAAGTTATGAATTGGGCCTTAAAGTGTGCCCGAACAGGCCCTTCATAGGAAAACTCAAAAAATAATGTGTCTCGTTTTTTTTCGAAATTGATACAAATGGGCTAACTAGCGTGCCTAAGGTTCAATGAGCAAAAAAAAGTGAAAAAAAAATTACGTAATTTTTTGGAAGTTATGAATTGGGCCCTAAAGTGTGCCCGAACAGGCCCTTCCTAGGAAAACCCAAAAAATAATGTGTCTCGATTTTTTTCGAAATTGATACAAATGGGCTAATTAGCGTGCCTAAGGTTTAATGAGCAAAAAAAAGTGACAAAAAAAATTACGTAATTTTTCGAAGCTATGATTCCACAAACCAAATCACAAATTTAAACATTATAAAAGTTCAATTTATACAACTGAAACATTAACCCTAACAATGATCATCATCATCGTCCTCCTCGACCATACTGCCAGGTTCGATACCTAACACTTTATAATGGTTTCTCTTGTCATGATCAGTCATCTTATTACACAACGCACACTTTCACAATTTTTTTTGACCCGTTGCTTCTTCAATCAGATTCTTCATGCGTATTGCTCATTTTCGCCCTTTTGTTTGAGAAATAATCGGATAAAAAATGTCGTCCTCCTCACCTTGCAGGCTAGTGCCGTCAATGACTGGCTATGAAGCTCGATTGAATCTACCGGCTAGAGTCGTCCGACTAGTCGGAGTGTCCTGTCTTTCTGGTAATGCCATCCTAAACTGTGCAAGGTTAGCCTTATCCCGTGCGGCTGCTTCAACTTAGAGTTGTGAATGGGCCGAGCTTGGGCCGGCCCGGCCCAGGCCCAGCGGGCCTCCAATGAAATCGGGCCAGGGCCGGGCCTCACAAATGAAAAAAGGGCCGGGCCTAAAACCTGGGATGTATGGGCCCAGTCCAAGCCCAGGCCCTAGGCCCAATATTTAGGGCCGGGCTTGGGCCGGGCCCGGGCCCAATCCAAATTTTTTTTTTCCTTTCTTCCTAACTTTTTATTATAAAGACTTCTTCTTCAACAAAGGGCAAAGTTTTTGTAAACGGACCACTGAGTATACAATCACTTTTTCACGAATTAACCCCCTTTCGAAAAGGCAAATTGATGTTGATTGACCATTAACCACGGATTAAGTACAAAAACTAGTTGTTCTAGCTCATACATACTGATTTTAAATGCAAAATTCGATCTCTTTCGTAATATGGTGTAAAACCTGTAAATGTCAAAGAAAAATAGAGTAGATCAAATAAAAACAATAACGAGATCGATGAAGATAAAATAACATCTTTTCTTGTTACATTCAAATTCTTTGGTCATTTAAAGAAACATGATTATTCTTCAAGGCTCTTTAACATGTCACTCACTTCATGAAATTAAATTTAGAATTCAATTCACCTCTTTTAGTTTGAAACAAAAAGAATACATAATTTTTATTTATGTTTAGAATACATGATAATTGTTTTTATAATTATTCCCTTAGCTTGTGATGTAGAACACAAAGCAAATTCTGTAAAATACATTAAATGAAAGCACACTCAGAAATCATCAAAAACACGTCACAGTCACCACACACCCATACTTCTCTGCGGATGTTAAAGAAAATACTGATCATATGAATTCAATAACACCTCAAAAACTATTAATTTAACTAAAAAGATCCAAAATATCAAAAAAAATAATAATGTAATAAAATAGACTTCAAAAAAAATAGAAAAGAAAAAAAATTAGGGGGGGGGGCTAACGGGGCCGGGCCGGGCCAAACCCGGGCCATTTTAGGGCCGGGCCAAAAAAGGGCCGTTTTAGGGCCGGGCAGGGCCTGGGCCCATTTCTCAAAGAATTCGGCCTGGCCCTGGCCCAAGCCCTAAGGGTTAGGGCCAGCCCGGGCCCAAAAACGGGCCGGGCCAGCCCGCGGGCCACCCGGCCCATTTGACATCTCTACTTCAACTTGATACCTGTACCCATCAAATGTTGACGCTGCATCCAATGATAAACCGTGCATGATGTTACAAAGGTGATTATATCACAGCGTCTCAGATTGCTCGAAATCAACTGAAACATTGGGCACGTAAGGAATGTGACCGTGGACTCTATTGGCTTCCTTCGTCCACCGTTCCAAGATATACTGTGGAGGGATTTCACGAGCATTCTTGGCGCTAAAAACCCTCAACGCGTGTCGACAAAGTATATCTTTATGCTCAAACAGTTGACAGTTGTAATTAACCAACCCGGTGTCCATACAAACTGCTACGGTAAAATGTCTTCTGCTCCTCGGAGCCGACGAAGAGCACGGATTGGCGAAATTCGTCACATTTGTCAAAGCATAAACCTTGATCACTCTGGTGGAATACTTGTCATGCTATATTGATTCGACTTTAGTAGTTCCTCTTGAAACTGTCTAAACATTTCCTTGGTATAGATTTGAGCCGCATGAGCCTCCAAAGGTGAAAAAACTACTATGGATCTTTCTCTGTAAACTGTAGCCGCGTCGGCTTCTCTCTCAAGGAAAAATTGCTTGTCAAGGGCTTTCTGCATCTCTAGTACGAACTCTGTTATACTTGAAGAATGGCCTACGTACCCATCAAAGAATGCATTCATACTTTCGCTTCTCGAGGTCGTAGTCATTCCGGCTGCAAAAAAAATTCTTGGTGTAGGCATCGACCCACTGTGTCTTGATCTCATACAACGATTGTAACCATTCATGATTGTGCAAATGGTAGTCATCCATTAACTTGGCCCACCTCTCCTCGAACACGTCTACCGTCAACGATTTCTTCACACATGTATTAAAGTCAGTCTTGAATGTCAGATGGTTTGCATATACATTGTGAAGCAGTTCGGGATATTTGTTGCTTATGTGCCATGTGCACAGGCCATGGTGAGTATCTGGAAGGACCTTAGCGATTGCATTTTTCATTGCCAGATCTTGGTCGGTGATGATGGTCTATGGAGGAATATGATATATTGCTTTAAGCCATGTTTCAAATAACCACGTAAATGACTCCTCTGTCTCATCCCTAAGCAGGGCAAAGCCAAACAAGATTGACTGATAGTGGTGGTTCACCCCGGTGAACGGAGCAAAAGGCATAGAGTACTTATTTGTGTGGTATGTGGTGTCAAACGTCACAACATCCCGAAATTTTGGTAAACAGCTCTAGAACGGACATCCGCCCAAAATATAGTACTAATGCGGTTCTCATCATCCAGTTGGAGACTATAGAAAAAGCCAGAATTCTCACTCTGAAGGTGCCTGAAGATATCAAGTGTAGCTTGAGAATCACTCTTACCGAAAGACTCTCTCCTCTGAGCACGAAGTTCATTTCGAAGGTCTACTTCGTTGAAACTTAACTTGTCAATCCCCCCAGACTGGCTTGAGAAAACCCCCATCATTCTAGAAGCTGGAATTTTAGCCTCGGCCATTGTAAATATCAGTTGTCTGTGTGCCGCGCTTATTTCTCGGTGTTGATGAATTTGACCAATCTTACTAGGGGTCATCAACTGATGATTATGGCTTAACTACACTCCCGTCACAACCCAATGGTTTTCATTTTTTCGGTGTACTGCATATACATGGGCCTTGCAGCCAGTACCCAGAAATGTGTCGCGTTTTCTTTGTCTTGATGGCCCTTCGTCACTGATCCGAACAACCGGGGGTACATACGGTGCTCCTCTATGACACTCAAATAGTCTTCCACAAATTTGATCTGTATTCGCCCATTTTCTAGTAGTCTTAGTTCTAATACCGAAACCTATCGTTTTCGAATATGCTCTATAGTATGCTTCAACTTCGTCCAGTGTTTGAAAAACTTGACCCAAGTAAGGTGGATCATAATCTTCACAAAAAGTATTTCCTCCAGTTGCATCCATATTTATACTGAAATCTAAAAAATAAAAATTATATCATTCTCAACAAGTCATAGAATTAAATAAAATAAAAATAAAGACTCTTTCCTCTAGTTGCGGAAAATTTTACAATGTTCAATTACCAAAATACCCCCGATGAGCGGCAAATTATCGAAATGCCCCCGAGGGTTCATTATCACCCTAACGCCCCAAACTAGCTTCAAAACAACCTTTCAGGTGTTTTACTTACATTTCTGAACTAGAAAGTCCTTTGAAAAACTTAACAACGTAAAATTACCAAAATACCCCTCTCAGGGTGGCAAATTACCAAAATGCCCCTAGCATCGGAACAATCTCAAAAGTGCTTTGAAATGCTATTTTAAGCTTTCCAAATTCATTCTTGATCTAAAAAGTATTCTACGAACTTTTCGCCCAAAAATCCCGAACCGGTATCCGGATCGAGCGCTTAAAAGCCCGTTCGGCCAAAAAAATAGCTAACGACTTTGGAATGGCCCGAATTCCTGGGGGATGGAACTTCCCAACATCCTAGGGTTCTCATAAAAGTTTCACGCGAAATTGCGCTGGCTTGATATTTTAAATTACAGTGCAAAGTTACAAGGTTCCCCTCAATCACTTAACCCATTTCCAGTCTTTGGAAAAATCTGAAATTTTTCCCTGATATAGATCTTTTAAAAATAACTAGGGTCTCTTTTTCGTACTTTGGCACAATCTAGCTCTAGCTATTTTTTATAAATTCGTGAAAAATCCTAATTTTGACGCCCTAAAAAATCGCTATTTTGGAATCTATAAATGTAATACCGCTCATCCGATCTCCGATTGATCTGATTTTTATTTCCTTCAATTTGTATTTTTGTTATCTTCGATTTGAGTCTACAATGGCTATTTTTGAACTTTGAAATTAACATTGAATTATAAGAAAATTCAAAATATTTACTTGTTTTGACTTGATATATTTAAAGGAAAATCCCCCTATCTTCTAGCGTAAATTTTTGTTTGTTTGTATTGTTGTGGAGACTATGTAGGTGAGATATGAAGTATGAAGACAATTGGTAAAGACGAGGGAGAGTGGAAGAAATGGTTCGGGGAGGAGGGATTATAAAGAGAAAAAAGTGAAGGAGAGAGAAGAAAGAAGACAGAGAAAAAAAAATCCGTGAGTGAGCAGTCAAAGGCTATGAAAGAACAAAAAAAATGGCAGAAGACTCTGCGGCCAAGCTTTGAGACCGGGAAAGGACACCACGTGGGGGGAAGGACACCACGTGGCATCACGAAGAGGGAAGGGGGGCCATAGGGAAGGGGCATCACAGGGGGGATGGGGGACCATGGAGGAGGGGAGGCCATGGGGTGGGGGGGCCATCCTGGGGTGGGTGAACCGCAACTCTTTGTTGCGGTTGGCCCATTGAAGTAATCATGCCAACCGCAACAAAGAGTTGCGGTTGAGCATGGAAATGGGGGGGGGGAAGGGGGGACGGGGGGGATAGGGGGAGGGGGGACACCACGTGGCGGGGAAGGGGCCCATCCGGAGTGAACCGCAACACTTAGTTGCGGTTGGCTATTGGAAATTAACCCAACCGCAACAAAGTGTTGCGGTTGGGTTTTGTGAGAAATTTTGGAAATTATTCCAACCGCAACACTTTGTTGCGGTTGGAATAATTTCCACTAATTCTCACAAACCCAACCGCAACACTTTGTTGCGGTTGGGTTTTTGCGAGGAATAGTTGCAACCGCTACAAAGAGTAGCGGTTTGGTGGAGAAATAAATATTTTCTCACCGGTAGACAGGGATCGGCTCCCATATATATATATATATATATATATATATATATATATATATATATATATATATATATATATATATATATGGAGCTGATCCGTTGAGAGTGCTAGCAAACTGGGTTAAGTTGCTAGCGCGATCTGGCCGTCCACGCGCGATCTGTGGACGGTTCAGATCTTTTTTTTGCATTTTTTTAAGTCCGTCCGCTACATAATGTAGCGGACAATTTTTTGACAAAAATACCCTCCAGCTCCGTCCGCTACATTATGTAGCGGACAGAGGCGGTACTTTTTTTCTGACTCTTTCTCTCTCCTTTGTCAGATTAATTTTCAGACATGTTGTACTGCACTTGTCTTTTCCATCTCAGTCTCCTTCGTTTTCTCTCTTTCCTTCTCAGCTCTAAGAATTGGCCTTTTTCCCTCCAGTGCAAAATGTGCAATGCAATACCCAACACCACCGTCACCGACCACCACTGTCTGATCGTTGCCGTCGCCGCCGCCACCAACCACCACAATCCAAACCACAACCAATCAAACTGCTATTGCCCACCCACCCTTAAACTGCCATCAACCCACCACCACGATCCAATCGCCCATGCTCCCAATCGCCACAGCTAAACTGTTGCCGCACCCAACCACCATCGTCCAAACCTTCGCCATCAATTTTGCACTCAAACTGTCGCCGGCCCACGAGCTCTTCTCTGACGGCACTGAGACTGTCCAACCCGTGCCATGCCATCCCATCACCGTCATTACCAGCCAATCAGCGCACCACCAGCTCCAATCGGCGCACCACCAGCGCTAATCGGCCCAACCACCAGTGCTCTCAACACAGTTTTCCACAGGCCCAGGCACCACAAAACCACCGCCGTCACTGTGAAGCTGCCGAAGCAGCAATACAAACACAATAACTCAACCTTTCAACAAAAAAAAGGAGAAAGAGAAGAGAATTAGGCAATGGCGGCATCCTCGTCGCTAGGGCGGAGTTGTACATGAAGCAGGCGCGTGGCGGGGGTGCGTCTTCTTGGGAGCGTTGGCTGTGGTGGTCAAAGCTGGGGGAGGAGGCGAAGGCCTTTGCTGCGGCGACGCCGGAGTCGAGCTCGGCCGTGTTGTGGGCCGTTGTTGTTGCTGCAAGGAGGATGGAGAGAGAGAGAGAGATAGAAGAAAAAGAAGAAGAAAGGAGGGGAGATGAGGTCAGACATGTCAGGAGAGAAAAAGAAGTGTGCCTCTGTCCTGTCCGCTACATTATGTAGCGGACGGAGTTGGAGGCTATTTATGTCAAAAAATTGTCCGCCACATAATGTAGCGGACACCAGACATGTCAGAAAATTAATCTGACAAAGGAGTCAGAAAAAAAGTACCGCCTCTGTCCGCTACATATTGTAGCTGACGTAACTGGAGGGTATTTTTGTCAAAAAATTGTTCGCTACATTATGTAGCGGACGCACTTAAAAAAAACCGCAAAAACAAAATCTGGACCGTCCACAGATCGCGCGTGGACGGCCAGATCGCGTTAGCAACTTATCCTATTTTGCTAGCGCTATCAATGGATCAGCTCCCATATATATATATATATATATATATATATATATATATATATATATATATATATATATATATATATATATGTAGCTGATCCATTGAGAGCGCTAGCAAAATAGGAGAAGTTGCTAGCGCTATCTGGCCGTCCATAGGCGATCTGTGGACAGTCCAAATTTTTTTTTTTGTTGAGTTTTTTAGTCCGTCCACTACATAATGTAGCGGACAATTTTTTGACAAAAATATCCTCGTGTCCATCTGCTACATTATGTAGCGGACAATTGAGGCACTACTTTTCTGACTTTTTTTTCCTTCTCTGTCCTTTCTTTCTTCTCTTTCTCTGTCCTTTCTTTCTTTAATTTTCTGACACACTCTTTCTCTCCCATCAATTTTCTGACTTTCTCCACAAGTACAAGGCATGCATCTCAGCATATGGTTGCTGATTTACTGGTTTTCCAACGCTGGCTAAATTTGCTATTGTCTTCTACTCAACATTTTCAGCATCACTTTTGACTGAAACAGGTAGTATGTGTTCCAGCAACAAGAAGTGTGTGTAGAATTGGACATGCTTCCAAAACTGCCTGCAAAAGTTTCCCTTTCTGAGAGGTTGATTTTTCCAATAACAAGAGTATCGATAACCAAAGAGCTTGATTGATTCAGGGCACCACACTGGTGGACAGCGCGCCATGTTGCCATTATAGTCCTGGGCAAAAGGCTGGTTCGCGAGCGCAACGTTGCTTAAACCCAGCTATGTTGATGTTTGAGAGCGCAATGGAGGAAACATCATTGGAATCGGCGGGAGAAAAGCTGTGCGAGTGGTAGTTGTATGTTGCAGAGAAGTTGTTGGATTCGGACATGCTTAAGTTTGCTTTGGTGGGATTCGAGGAGAGGGGTGAAGAGTTCAGAAGGCATGATCTTGTTGGTGGGATGAGAGAGGGAGTGAGAGTCAAAAAATTGATGGGAGAGAAAGAGTGTGTCAGAAAATTAAAGAAAGAAAGGACAGAGAAAGAGAAGAAAGAAAGGACAGAGAACGAGAAAAAAAGTCAGAAAAGTAGTGCCTCAATCGTCTGCTACATAATGTAGCAGATGGGCACGAGAGTATTTTTATCAAAAAACTGTTCGCTATATTATGTAGCGTACGGACTACAAAAATACAAAAAATAAAAACATTTGGACCGTCCACAGATCGCCTGTGGATTGTCAGATCGCGCTAGCAACTTCTCATATTTTGCTAGCGCTCTCTCAACGGATCATATATATATATATATATATATATATATATATATATATATATATATATATATATATATATATGGGGAAAGCGAATATAATGTTAGCCTCAGGCAAGTTGTCTAAGGCTAACGGCCAAAACTACGTCGTTTTGGGATTAAAAAAAAACACCTCAATTTTCTTTTCTTTTATTTGTTTTTCTCTTTGGCTCTCTCCCCCTTCCCTTTGCCGTCGCCATACAGAACCCCACTGTCGGCCCATTTGCCGCTTCATAAAACCAGCCATTATACCGAAACCCAATCACCACCACCTCCATAATAAAGGGAGTTAGCCTCCATAGTCGGCGGTAATGGAGGCCGGCGATGGGGCATCCTGTATTTTCAGTGAAATGCCCGAGAAAAATCAATGCAAAACCCTTTTTTTTACAGTGAAGTGAAAGTTTGAGCTTTCGAATAGATCCAATGCAAAACCCATCAATTCAATCCCTTACGAATCATTATTCACTAGAGTTTAATCAAATCAAATCAAATCAAATCAAACTTCTGATTTTAACAACTCAATCTGATTATTGTGAGTTGCGATGGGGGAAGAGAGTAAAGGCGGTGACTGATTTTCGCATGGTGGCGATGGTGCTTTCTCCGGCAAAGAAAGATGGCCGCGACGGAGCAGTGGTAGGTGGTTTGCGGCAGTAGTGAATGGTCTCTCCGGCGACGAAGCAGTGGTGGCAAGAGGAGAAAGGGCAGGCAGTGGTGGGTCTTGAAAAATATGTG
This sequence comes from Escallonia herrerae, assembly GCA_033070095.1. Classification (NCBI taxonomy): domain Eukaryota; kingdom Viridiplantae; phylum Streptophyta; class Magnoliopsida; order Escalloniales; family Escalloniaceae; genus Escallonia; species Escallonia herrerae. The sequence goes on along the minus strand of JAVXUP010001006.1, from coordinate 28,635 downwards.
AGATAGTGATTTGCTGCTTGTTTATCCTATGGGCACTGGAGATTGAGGGGTTGAAGATAAGATTTGGGGCAACTGTGTTGTCTCCGGCGAAGAAGCACAACCGCGAGGGGGTGAGGCGATAGTGTCTGATCTTGCATGAGAAGAGAGGCTTGGCAGTGGTAGGTTCTCGATGATAGGGATTAGGCCGGCAATGGAGGTTGGGCAGCCATGGTGGCCAGTGATGGGGGCCAGTGATGGGGTTGTCTGGTTTGGCTAATCTGTTATGAGAGAGAGAATGACGGGAAAGGAGGAAAAGACAGAACCTATGGACTTGACCAAAACGACGTTGTTTTGGCCTCTAGACTTAGGCAACTTGCCTAAGGCTTACATTATATTCGCTTTCCCATATATATATATATATATATATGTACACACACACTACCTATAAAAGTATAAATGTTGTAAATCATTTTTGAACAATTATGTCCTCCGTTAATTACATCAATTACATTCTTACCCTTATTTTATTACTCTCTTTTAAATTTTGATGAAATTAAAAGAATATTGGATAATAAATCTATTCTATACATTGAAAATTGAAAAGTGCGATGAGAAAGAAAAACTGAACAAAGAAATTCTTTAATTATTCTCTTTTTAATTTGGTTAAAATGAAATAAACAATGGATATTGAACTGGTTAACGAGAACCGTGAATTTTTTTTCTTGCATTTTTAGGTTAGCAAATAATTAACCAATTGAAAAACTGAAAACAAAAGCAAAAACAAAATAAAAAACTGAAATACATGAAAAATCAATTAAGAAACATAAAAAAAACAAAAAAGGATTAAATATGCATAAAAAAATAAGGCTTAAATATGGTTTCAATTTGAACTGAAAATTTGTACAGTTATTACAGTCGAAGACCGGGTGTTTTGCATTTCTTATTGTTGAAATGTAAGACACGTGATTTGAAAATTACAAATCTTAATCATAAACTAATTTAACAGATTATAAAAATAAAGACGTAGATTCATTCTTTTAATTTCTCTATTTACTTTTATTTTCAGCAGTACCATCAATCATTTCCTCAATTCAGAAGCCTATAAATAATATTTCCAAACATTAAATTCATTACAATTGTAAATATCAAATATACATTTTTTTCTAAAACAAGTCACAAACCAAATGAGAACATAATTGACCTCAAATCAAAAAAAATAACAATACCACCTCAAACATTATTCATGACTATATTCACGTGCAACGCACGTGTTTTATACTGGTACGTGGGTGTGCTGGCTCTAGCACCGGAATTCGAGAGAAAAAATCATTTGCCAACATTAGTTCCCACTAGACCTGGCAAACGGGTCAACCCGCGCGGGTACGGGTAATACCCGGGCGGATCCGGGCAAAACCGAGTCGGGTAATTTATACCCGGGTTTTTCCGGGTACGAATATCTGGGATCCGTACCCTACCCTGGCGGGTAGGGTATTACCCGCGGGTAAATCATTAATTTCTAATTAATTATTTTTTTAAATTAAACATAATCTAATTACCTACTAATTAGACATATTTTAACCTCCAAAAGTCAAATAATTCATTGTTTATCTATCAAAATTCATTTCACAAAAATAACATCTTTCTGTTGAAGAAAACAATCTCAACATCCATCCATCTGAAAAAAAAAACAATCTGAACAATCTGGGGAAAAAAATTTTGCAGATCGAGAACACACGACAATCATCATCCATCAATATCCACTGACTGAAAGTCTACCCAACAACTGCAAGGCGACGGAGTGACGGTCAACGACAGTGGCGACATATCGGTGGTGATGGGGGCTCAGTGGTGACGAATCGGTGTTACGGGACCACGGTGGTGACCGATCGGTGGCCACGGGGCCACGGGGTGACTGATTGGTGGCCACAGAATACTGGTCAGCGACGGTGGCGACCGATCGGTGGTGACAGATCGGTGTTGTGGGGCCACGGTGGTGACCGATCGTTGGCGACGGGGCCACAGGTGTGACCGATTGGTGGCGACAGGGCCACGGGGAAACTAAGTGACCGACCGGTGGCGGCGAGATGCGGTAGATCTAGTGGGTGACCGACGTGGCGCAGTGGGTGGAGCAGGGTGGTCGTGAGTTTGGCAGATCTGTGAGAGAGAGCGAGAGTTGAGAGAGGGGACCTGTGAGAGCAATCTGTGAGGGAGACTTTAGGGGAGGGGCGGCAGAAGCAAGTGAGTAAGGGAGAAAATGAGAGAAACCCTAGAAATATTATATATAGGCATATAACCGGGTAACCCGGGTACCCGATAACCGACCCGAATTTACCCGGCTTTTACGAATCGGTTCGGGTCTGGGTCCAATTTTAACGGGTAGTGAAAATGGCTACGCGTACCCGGCATTTTGGACCGGGTACGGTCCGGATAACTGGTACGGTTAACATTTTGCCGGGTCTAGTTCCCACTAGAGCTAGAGAAGAAAACGAGAGGAAAATTCTTCCTGCAACCGCCAGGACCTGAACGCTTTTGAGAAGAGACTTGAGGCCTTTGACCATACGAGACGTTGGCAGAGAGACAGGGAGACGGCGGCGTTTTGGAGTTATCCGTTTCCGATAAACCAATCGGTTAGTATGGAAGTGGATTGAGCTGGTGATTGATAAAGGAGTGGGAGATCAGTAGGCATAATTGGTTTCGGTTGTGTTGTATGTTTGAGATATGGAGAAGAAGCGGAGGACAGTTGCAGGCTGCGGCTTCCTTGACAAACTCAAGGTTGGCCTTCTCTTTCTTGCTCTTTCTTGGGCTCTTGCCCACCCGCTCTCATTCTTTTCTTAACTATAACTACCTGCAGACTCGTTTCTTGTTCAAATAGCAGCATAGTCTCAGTTATTATCACCTACACAATCCCACTTCACTTCACACTAATTACCAATCCTTGTGTCAGCTGAATACACAAGGAGATAAGAACACACCTTGTAAACTTATCCATGCTTACACCATACTGAACACCAACTGTTTTGCACCCATTTTCTTTTGTTATGTCCGTTTTTTCATACAGTAGTTTGTCGAAAGCTAATTGATTCCGTTGCAATACACTTCATGCTATATCAGAGCACACTGGATTATTCATATTTGTTCTTTGCTGGATTCGTAGAGAGCTCTTTGCTTTGCTCCGTCATCATCAGACACTGGCGGAGGGGCAAGTAAGTCCTCAAGTAACAGAGTCGCTCATGGGTTTTATTTGGTGGAGGGGCAATCAGGTCATGACATGGAAGACTACCATGTCTCCGAGTACAAAAACATAAAGGGTCATGTTCTTGGATTGTTTGCTATATTTGATGGTCACCTTGGTGTTCATGTGCCAAGTTATTTGAAAGACAATCTTTTTGGAACCATACTCGAAGAGGTGTGCTCCCTTCTCTTGGTATTTATTTTTGATTACCTCTTTGCCTTCTATAGTTTACTTATTTCTACCTTTGTGATGCCTGGTGTCTAAATTTTGTTTTTACTACGCTACTTTGTGGATGAGAACTGTGGCAATCCTGTACTTTGATTATATCCTGACTTGCCCTCTATCGACATGTTTATGGATATTACAAGCGCCCCCTTGGTATTAGTTTTCTCTTTGAGATAAAATCTAGTGAAAACTCAATATGGTCCCTTTTAAGTCGCTCTTCTGGCTGTTCTGTGATTCGCTGAACTCATGTTTTGATATCTCGGGGTGGGCTGTTTCTGTAATTTCCTCAAACTCAATAGTGTGGTAGGACAAAGGTAGATGGATTAACTCTATACAGTGCATCTAGAGCAGGAGGGATCTTCTATTGCACTATAGTCTTCTCCCTTACCTTCTTGTTCTCTGTCCTTCCCTAAGTAGATTGCGCAACATTTGCATCGCGGGATCCTGACTTTAAATTCTCTCATTTCGGCACCAGAGTCACAACGACTTGAATACATGTCCCAGAGTGCAGCCCCAGTACAACCCTCACTTGGCGAAACTTGTTTGGGCAGTCCATTCTGTCTATCACACCGAAGGTCTTGCTTTTATTTTGAGACAGACATTTTGCACATGCATAAAAAATCCGGTTTCAGATGGTAGGACACATGAGAAATTGAGAATTGCAGGTTCTTGAATCTGTATAATGAAGAGGTGGATCAAGTAATACGCACGTATAGTGCAAAGTAATACCATGAGATAATCTTATCATGCAATTATGTTGGTGGTAATAGATTATCTGCTGGGTGTTTCTTAGGAGAATTGAGTAAAATTATAAAAAAATAGCAAACAAAGAGAGGAATTTATTCAGGAGACAAAAGGAAATTAGTAGAGAAATCAAAAAGACTAGGCAGGGAATGTGAAGCAATATATGCGAAGTTATATATTAAAGATGGTGAAACGAAGAGGAGATGACATTTGTAAGGGACTTTTTTTCGTGGAGGGATACCGCTGGTTGTGTCAATACACTATAAAGGGAGCCTTGAATGATCAAAAGGGAGTGGCTCTACATCTAGAGCACTTGGTAGTCAAATAAGAAGGGGATCAAGGAAAAATGAGTACTGAGAAGGAAATAAAATAACATTTTATAGAAATTTGCGAACAATCATAATCAAGAAAGTCTTAAGGCCATGACTTAGAACATTAAAAACATAAGGCAAAAAAAGAAATAGACAATTCTGTAAAAGACGAAGGGCTTTAATGAATATTCTAGGGGTAAATGCACTTTGCCCCCCTCTACTTTGAGGCGGTTGCAATATGGTCCCCTCTTCTAAAAAAAGTTGCACTAAACCTCCCTGCACTCATCAAAACTGTGCAAAATTGAACGGCCGTAACTGAGCTTGTCGAAATGTCACAACTACCCTTCTTTTAAACAGAACTGAAAATCCCTTCTCAAACCATTTGGGGTGGGCGAAGGGAGAATGGAGAGAAGAGCAAGGAGCAGTAGCGGCCGCAGCGGCGCAGGGCTGTTGCGGCCGTCGGTGGCGAGAGAAAAAGAGGAAGGGAAGAGCGGGGGTGGGGGGGGATCAGTGTCGCCGACAGGGGGAGGGGGACTGTCGACATAGCGGGGTTGTTACGGCAGCGGGCGGGGGGGAGGGAGAGAAGAGGAAGGAAGAGAGAGAGAGGAGGGGGTTGGCGTCACCGATGGCGGGGAAGGGGCTGCCGACGGAGAGCTCGGCTGTTGTGGCAGCAGAGGGCTGGGGAGAGAAGAGGAAGGAAGAGAGATAAATGGGGGTTGGTGTCGCCGATGGCGGGGAAGGGGCTGTTGTTGGAGAGCTCGGCTGTTGTGGCAGCAAAGGGCGGGGGAGAGAAGAGGAAGGAAGAGGGGGGTCGGCATCGTCGACGGGGGGAGGGGGGCTGCCGGCCTAGAGTGGAGCACTGGCGTGAGATGGCCAAAAGAGGGTTGGCGGCGCATGGATAGAGATTAGGGTTTTCAATAGGAGAAATTAGGATTTGGGAAGAGCATGGTCGGGTCGGGTCAAGTTGGCATGGATCTGGTCGGGTTTGGGTCGGCCTGTGACTGTGAGGAAGAGGGCGGACGCGGGTTGGGTCGTATATGGTTTCGGGTTATACCCACTGGATTTTTGAAATTAAAATTTGAAAATTCAAAATTTCAGAGTAAAATTCAAAATTTTTTATTTTTGGTTTTGTTTTGCGGTTGGCCTTTAAAAGAAAGGTTTGCAAATGAGTTGCAATGGAAATGGTCACCTTTTGCAAATTTTCTAGGGTTTGCAAATGGAGTGAAATGAAATTGGTGGTTTTTTGGGTATTTTTTGCAAGTCTTTAGTATTTTATTTGGTCAAAAGGGTATTTTCATCCTAAAATTGCAGGTTCTAGACGCCAAACATTTTTCGCCCAAAAACTGTGTTAACTTGGATGGAAACCGTCAATTTTGCATAATTTTGATGAGTACAGGGAGGTTTAGTGCAACTTTTTTTTAGAAGAGGAGGCCATATTGCAACCGCCTCAAAGTGGAGGGGGGCAAAGTGCATTTACGCCTTAGTTCTATCTGTCCGGTATCAAGTGATGAAGTTGATAAGCTTCTGTTGAATTTAGCCGGTGTTCAGGTGAGGGTCAACTTCTGATTTGGTGATGGCTGTCCACGTAATCGTGTCGCCGCAAGAGGTTTCAGACGGTTTCCTTTCGTTGTCCTCCATACCAATCATTTTTTAATTTAGTTCTGTTCTATTGCTTCTTGTTTGGACCGTTCTTCCTGGTCCGTAATATGACTAATGCTATCATTTTGGTTATCTTCACTGTGTTATAGATATAATGTTAGGAGTATTTCATCATATTGAAAGATCCGGAACTAGCCAATGTTCTAAATTGTGATCGAGTGCTTTAGTTTCCACATTAACGTAAAAGACACCTTCCCAACTTCAGATTAAGTATATGCAGAATATATCCTTGGGTTTGTTTAAGATTAAAATTTATCATAGTAGAAAATGATTCTTCGGGTGTGCTCTTTTCGTTTGGTCGGCTTTCCCTTCTTACATGTAAGTATACCTTAGAACAGAGAAATCAAACCATAGTTTAATAATGGTGCATATTACGGTACAGAAAAAAGCAATTGTGAAATCAGATCCACCATAAAGGAGGCTAACCTTATAAAGTTTATATTCACCTATTAATAAGCAAAGACAATATCTTCAGAAAGGCAAAATAGTATAACCCGTACAATCGCAATCTCTGCTGTACAGAAGAACAGCATGTTGCCATTGACAATTTAAGTCTTCAAATTCTCTCCTAGTTTTTGCTGCCTTGATTGCTTTCGACTGTGATAATGTCATTCTCTCAAGTCCTGAAAGGTGTCTTCCGCCTTCTCTCTTATAATTATAGGACAAAGAAAGCTACGGTAACCCAATATTTTGGGCTTATGAATGAGTCAACATACTTTAAGCTTGACAACTTCTTTCTTTGTCAAGCCTTACCTTCTCTCCCTGGTTCAGCTCCTTTTATATTTTTAAACAAGAGTAGAAACATCTTAAAATTGCCCTGGTTTTGTTTATGGCGGTCTCTGTACCGCTTACTATTGGCCCTCATAGCCTTACTGAGTCGTATATGCATCGAGATTTTAGCATATTGATTTGCATTTGCACACTGGCTTCAATTTTCAACCACAAACACCATTCACTACCACTACAAAAATCCATCACAACTGATTGCCTTTGAAGTTCGAAAATACAAAAAGTCGAGCATCACTTCATACCTATGTTACATGTACTCTTTGGTTTTGCGTGAAGTACCTGTGTCGGACACTCGACACTTGGACATGGGTATGTGATATGTGTCCGACACATCTCATAGGATATGCCATTATGATACTATCTTATAGTCTTTTGTTTAATTAGTAGTTGCTTTGAGTGGAGATAAGTTGTCAATTAAACCAAATGCATCACATAAAACACCTTTTTGCCTTCGAAATAACTAAAAAATAATAGTAAATATGAACATTTTGCCGTGTCCCCGTGTCTTGCGTTTTCAAAATTAGACGAGTCCGACACTTGGACACGTATCCGATCCGGACACTTGTACCGAGTCCATGTAACATAGCTTCATACTACCCAGAGCTACACAACTAAACAATTATGTTTTTATCTTATAAACATTTGCCTAAGATGAGTTTAGTTTTTTCCAATTAACAATTTATACACTGCTTCTATGTTCCTTAGGGCAGTTGGTTAGCAGAAAATACAGGGCGTTGAAATTGATTATTATTGTTTTAACACTGCTTAGGGAAAAACCATTACCAATTCCTTATACTATTCAGGATGCATCATAAAAATTAGGTTGCACTTGCCTCTAATCTTATGCTAAATATGTGCTCGAATTTTTATTTATTTAGACGAGGTGGCCCAGTGCACGTAATGTTTAGTACCTCGGTATTAATCGGTCTAAATAACAGAAGGGTTCAAGTTTGATTTGGTTTGTCCACCGGACATGGGTTCTGTTGATTATCTAGACAGTGTTTTCTCTTCCGATACTGTCTTCTTAACCATCCCCACCCCCAGCCGAGTTTCTTTGGGCACATAAAGATAGTGTAGGTTGCGGCGTACTAAGCTTAAGTTGTCAGCAGATGAGATCCATGACATGAAGATGGGCCAGGGGAGGTCTGGCTGGTGAAGGGGGTTTTTGCGGAGGAGGATGGCGCTGGGTGAAGAGCTGGTTTTTTTTGCTTATCTGTTTCCCATACGTCAGGGAGTGGGCGATGGGTGGTTGTGGTCAATCGAAGTGTGTGTTTATACACTAGATAGCACAGACACCGGCGCATCCAGAGCTATGGCGCCTAGTAACTATAAAAGACTTAACATGGCGGGACATGATTAGTATCATTTATTATCATATGTACCAATTTGGTGTTAGAACAACTCCCACAATATATAAGCGTGCATTGTCTTATATAACTCAATCGACACAACAGGGGATCTAATAAAAGCAAAACTTGGTGGTCAAATTACATATACAGCTATCAGATCCCATAGGAACAATAAAGAAGTGCAAGCAACTCTTGTTTTAAGCTTCTGATAAGATGAAATTTGATGGGTCATCGGTCATAAAATATAGAGAATAAAAACTTAGGACATGCCATGCCTGGAACTGGGAAGTCGCTTGGGTGGTCCGATCCAACATAGTGATAGCTAAGGACCAAATGAAGGGGTGTTTGCTTGGGCTATATGAGTTGTTTGTGCAATTGTGCTTCAATGCGTCGGGTACATGTCATGCATCGGAAAGATATGGAGAAGTTTTGGGTGTATAGGTGCCTTGTAGTTGGTGTCCAATTGGATCGGAGTTTGGTCGGAACCAGATGTCTCAAAATGGTATGTAACCGTGAGATATGGATTAGAAATCTAATTATCTGATGAGGACTGGATATGTATTAGAAATGCAATAATCTGATGAGGTCCTTGTCGTGCTATGATCATTGTTTAGCTATCAGAAGAATGTTTATGGCATTAAGTACTGAATCTTGGTTGAGCACCTTCATTTTCCGACTGCATCTGATTGCTCTTCATGTTACTGACAGCTGAGAATGATAACATGAAGTGGGACAAAGGTGATAGTTAGGTGGCGTGTTTGAAATTCAAGTGAAAATTTTTGATGTGCAGGTGATGAACAACCAGGACGCAGTTGATGTGGTAAAATCTGTTAAAGATTCTCAAGCAGCAGCGAAGCGATTAACGACAGAGGCCTTGGCAAGAAAGAGTAAAGACGATATATCGTGTATTGTGATCCGTTTTGGATAATCCTTCTGCTGCAGCACCACTATACATTTATGGGCATAAACAAAGACGATGGAGGGACGTTCTATCTTAATATTCAGGTTTATATTTCTACATATCTTCTAAAATGAGGAAATAGACATCCTTTTTCTTAGTCAAAAAATTCTGCAATAGATAAACAACCCGCTCCCTAAATGTATATTTCCGTCATATGAGATCATTAGTGGTGACTCTTTTATGCAGTTCGCATTGTAACGAGCTGATAACGTTCTTTGTCTCTCTTTTACTATTTATCGTAATGGGGGGCTGATAACGTTCTAAAAGATCTTTTTTTAGCAATTTTATCACGAGGGAACACTCATGAAAAGTCGAAGTCATTCAGTGTGCAGTAGTCTTGGTTTGTTGGCTGTGAGAAGCCAGTGAAATGAGGTACGTTTTGCACCAAAGATATGGTAAGTGTATGTCTTGAGTGGGAGGAGTAATAGAGTTTAGTAGTAAAGCAACACAAAGTTTGCTTATGTTACTGCAAAAATGACTTTCGGCAGTCATTATCGTGCTGGAAAAACAAACAGTAAATAAGGGAGTGCCAGTTTTCTCATTTGATATATGATGATATTGAGGAACTGGAACTGTCTAACACAAGATAAGATGATTATAGCTCATAACAATAGTTTACAGCCAAACATGGGATCCGAATCTTAAGTTACAACGAGAGAAACCAGATGAAAATTTTCAAATAATAAATTATTTCTGAAGAAGCAATGACAAATAGTACAAAGGAATACATGACATGCCCTATTAAGTTTTTACTCGCATAGCACCCAAAAAAAAATTGTCAATAATAATGTCTTCTATTTTCTTCCACTTTTACATTGAAGGAGGAAAAGTGACTGAAGAAATATGCAGTAGTAAAAAGGAAGGAGAAGATGGTGTGCATATATATACTCCTACTACTTAGATGATTGATCGGTTCAGTAATAGGGAATAACAGGGGGAGGAGGAGAGGCATAGGAAACTCCTATAACTGGTGGAAGGGGTATGTTATCAAATTTTGGCGGCGGTGGTGATGAATACAAATACTTCGTAGTGGGTGGGGGAGGGGGATCAATTGAGGGAGTAGCATAACGCGATGGTGTTGGGTAATGCCAATGATGGTGTTCTTGTGTAGGAGGCGGTGATTTAGGTTGCCAATGATGATGATACTCTGGTGGCGGTGATACTGTGAGTGGTGGTGGGGATGATGGAGGTACATCACCACCACATGACCCAGACGACGATGGTGGGGAAGTTGGTGGGAGGGGATTATGGTGTGGCTCTTCCTGTGGCGATGGACCAGCTGATGGTACTAGGGCTTCCGTTGGTGGTAGAGATTGACTGGACGGCTCTTCCTGTGGGGATGGACCAGCGGATGCAACCGGGGCTTCAGCGGTTGGAGGGGAATATTCTGCTGCTGGTGATGGAGCTGGAGCTGCTGACTGGTGGTTTTGATATGGTGGTGTTGCATAATATAGAGGAGGCGGAGGTGGCAGCTCCACCTGTGTTGGTGATGGAGGCGGTGTCTTGTGTTGATAATATGTAGGCGGTGATGAATACTTCTCCATGGGCGGCGGTGGTCTTGGTAGATGGGTCTTTGGTGACACACCTATGGTTGGAGGCGGTGGTGTCGAGGTAGGATAATGGTAGCTACCATGTGGTGGTTGAGGTGCGGGTGGTGTGAAATGTCGTTGATAGGTAGGGGGTGCTGACACCCAAGCTGGTGGAGGGGGTGAATAGCGTTCTGGCTTATTGTCGTGAGCTGGTGGGGGTGACGGAAGCTGAGTTTTTGGGGAACTTTTTTCAGTTGGTGGTGGTGGTGAAGAAAATGAAGGTGGGGGCGGTTCGCTATTATATGATTTAGGTGGTGGAGTGGTACGAGGACTTGATTTAGGCGAGGGAGTAGGACCAGAAGTGGGAGTTGTTGGGGAACTTTTCTCAGTAGGTGGTGGAGGCGGAGGGTGTGATCGGGTAGAAGGGGAAGACTTTGACGACGGTGGAGGTGGGGAAGGTCTGATGAACGGCCTGGGGGAGTGTGCTGCACTGGGACTGGGTGATCCAGCTGGAACACGGGGGTTTCTCTTTGTCTTGGCCTTCGATTGTGGTGTTGGTGGTGACCCTCTGCTGCTGCTACTACCACTAGTGTTATTTCCGCCACTGCTGTGGCATTTGAACTTGCTGCAATCAACAGGGCGTGCAGCTTCAGAGGTGCACTCCCTAAGTGACCGTTGATTTGCCTTCCCTGAAATGCAGTTCTTATGGCCATCATTATTTCCTCCTGCGGCAGCAGCACATGATGGAGCTTCTCCAGTGAAGTAATTAAAGGAATAGGTGAAATTCTGCAGTCTAGGCAGCTGGCACACACTGCTTGGTATGACCCCCGTGAGGAGGTTGTGAGCTATGTCTAGCTGCTCCAGACTTGTCATTCGTCCGACAGAGGCTGGCAGCGAGCCCTGGAGGCGGTTGAAGCTGACGTCAAACACTGAGTTGCTTGAGGAATCCGATTTCGTTAGCGGGCAGGCAGCCCGTGAGGTTGTCATTCATGAGAATGATTTCGTTGAGGGTGTTGCCCATCTTGCCAATGCTGCCAGGGATGCAACCACCGAGGTCATTGTTGGCGAAGACCAGCACCGATACCGGAGAGTTGCCGAGGTTCACCGGGATCCCCGAGCGGAACCTGTTGTCGTTGAGGAAGATGGCATCAAGGTCCTTGTCGAACAGCTTGGAAGGAACCGGCCCCTCGAACTCGTTGAACCGGAGATCAAGGAACTTGAGGGAAGGCAACGACAACACCACCTTGGGGAAGGGCCCAACGAAGCGGTTGTTGCTAACATCGAGCTCGTGAAGGAGCTTCATGCGGCTGAATGTTTCCGGGACAATGCCGCAGAAGCGGTTGGAGTTGAGGTGGAAGAGGGCAAGGTCAGTGAGGAGGCCCAGCTCGGGAGGGAGGTAGCCGGCGATGTCTGCGTGGTTGAGGTCGATACCGGCCACCACCCTCACGGTTGGGTCGGAAGGAGACGGGGAGCAGAAGATGCCGGCGTAGGAGCAGACATTGGAGCCATTCCAGTTGGCAGTGAAGTTGAAGGGGTCGGAGAAGATGGCGGACTTCCATGCTTGGAGTGCAATGTAGGCTTGCCTGAGCCTCTGGTTCTCGAAACTGAGCTTGTCGATGTCGTCGCCGTCATTGTCATTCTCGGCTGCAGACGAGCGGACGTGGAAAACCAAAGAGAAGAGGAGGATGGAGCTAACCAGTGTTAGGAAGGAGCGTGGGCGAGTAGCCGGAGGCGGCATTGGACAATAGCAAGTTGATAGAGAGATGGAGAGACAAGTATGAATGAAGGGATGAATGAAGGAGTTGAATGAGAAAAGCAGATGGAAGCAGCTATGAACTTGCAGCTGCCGCTAATAATATGGCTGACCCGTCTCTCTGGCTTTTTAGCCCAGTTTTCAGATTTGCAGCAGCAGTGTTAGGAGTAAATGATCTGCCTCCCTCCCTTCCTTCCTTCCTCTCACCCTAACTCCAATCAATGAATCCCCTCCTCTCGACCTTTGTTTTTGTAATAAATACTACTAGTAAGTACTGCTGGTACTACTGTATCCTTCTATTTTATATTTTTGTTTCCGTTGGTGTTTATTTTCTCAAAACCTTGGGAGTCACCCACAGCTAATATGTCTATAGAGTGGTCTGCTTTGCCCTTTTATGTTCTTTGCTGGAAAGCAAACAAACTCTAGATACACACAGTCTCTTTGACCATCAAACACGTTCTGCGCCAATAATTTGGTTACCATTTGATTGCTGTGTATAGATTCGCAGTTACGTGCCTGCGCGTCTGTGAGGGAGGGGTGAGGGTCCACTGCTGTTTGCACATTGAGAAAGCGAGGGAGGGTAGTAAGGCTTGGTTGATATATGTTTGTTTATGTTCTTAGTAATCTGAGGAAGTTACATACATACATTTTCATACAGCACCCTACCCTGACATGCCAGCACGTTGCGTTGCTTTGATTCTTCTATATGCATATATATAGTACTTTTAAAAGGAAAAAAAATGGAAATGAAATGGTAGGCAATAATAAAAGGGTGAAGAAAGATAACCAAACCAGGTGGCATGCATGTTGGATGGAACTCCCAAGATCAAGATTTGTATTCGTATTTTGTGTTAAGAAAATACTCCATAAACAGTCAAAGATGGGTGGTCCAAATTTAAAAGAACCGAGATTTTTTATTTTAACAAACAAATATCAGTCCGACCTGTGTGCTGACAACTGTTTGTTTTTGCTACTTTCAAGTCCTTTTATCTTTTAATTTTGTGACTAGTAAGTCATGTTGAAGAGCTCAGATGGAGCAATTCATCCCCGTTATATTTGGGAGATACATGCATTCTCTTCTCCCTTGATTTGGCCCTTTCATTAATAACGATGGCCAACATGAACATGTAATGGGAAATTGCCCAATCTTGGGACTAAAAATCCATTACCAATTATGCACACATCAAAATTGATTGGGACTAAAAATCCATTACCAATTATGCACACATCAAAATTCGCTCTTACTCGACGATTTGGAGAGAGAGAATAAACTTGGTACTAAAGTATTTTTTATATTTCCTTTGAGACAACTTAATTGGTGCCTTTCGGTACGGTATAATGCACGAAATTTCACTGGATCGGCAACTTTTTTGCACTGCACATCCAATCAACTTTTTTACGGTAGAATGCACGAAAGATATATTGTACAGCTTCATAAGCAAGAGTACAACTACCTCAAACTGGGAAAAGACGTAGCAATGGTGGGGGTGGGGGCTGATAGGATAGGAGCAGGAGGGGGAATCCCAATATCTTTGTTTGAACGTGGACAATCAAATCAAATGTAATGTCAAAGTCTGAGGTAAAACAGCTGGGCAAATTGAAACAAGAGGTGGAGTACCACTGTAGAGTAGTAGTTGGTGGGGGCAATAGATATAGACTTTAAAAACTGGATACGGCGAGAGTGAGAGAGATGGCTTTTTCCTGGAGTGGGTGGGGGTCCCCCGCCTTTTACACTGTCCGCACGATCGTGTAAAGACCCTTTTTTCGAATTAAAGAAGTTGACGCGCTAACACTCGAGAGATTCAGGGTAGGTTTTGAACCTTTTTTTTTTTTATTTTTTTTTTCAGTTTTAAAAATTAAAAAAAAAGGAGAGTTTGATAATCATTTTTTTTTCAATTTAAAAAATCAGTTTTTAAACTGAAGAGTAAAAAAAAAACTTCAAAAACTGATTTTTTTTTTAGACCACCATCCTCCCACCACCGGCAGCCACCTCAGGCGACCACCGCCGGCGACCACCGGCAGCCACCGCCGGAGACTGCCGGCAGCCACTTCCTGCCGTCAGCGACCACCGCCGGAGATTGCCGGCAGCCACCACCGGCCGCCGACGATCACCGCCGGAGACTGCCGGCAGTCACCTCTGGCCGCCGGCGACCACCGCCGGAGATTGCCGGCAGCCACCTCCGGCCACCGGTGACTGCCGGCAGCCACCTTCGCCATCGGCCACCACCACCGTCGACCACCGCTACGCCCCACCACCTCCATCGCAAACCACAAAAAAAGTCAAAATAAAAAGGGTTATTAAACACCAAAAAAAAAAACTAAAAAAAAAGGGGTTATCAAACACCCACTTGTTTTTATAAAAAAAAAATAAAAATTAAGCTGCTCTTTAAAAACTGAAAACCAAAAAAAAAATTTTGTCAAACGAACCCTCAATGTATTCCCCTTTTTCTCCACAAAATTAAGCAATTATTCTTTTTTTTTATTGTTCTAAAAACATTAGTAACTATTTCTTCTATTTCTACTATCCTCAGTATCGGCCTCTTTCTCCCTCCTCTCCTCTTTCTACACCCATCTCCCCATTCCCCCCCCCCTAACCTCTTGGCCACAACCACAACTATCTTACAAATCACTACCGTGCTGCCTTCAACTACCATTGCCTCCGGTATTTGATCGCCATTTTTTAGGACGAAAGGAGTAATATATATTATTTTTGTCAAGGAAAGAGCTTCGTAGTAAACTTGAAAGTGCCATAAAAAGAATATAGTCCGAGTCGGAAACCAAAAGCGTTGATATATCCAGAGAGACAAGAACTACCTATGCCTTCATAGGCCGTGATAATATCCGTGAAAGACAATGTTCGGTCTTCATATATGTTATACCTTATTGAGACTCGGTACAAAAAAGGAAGCATGCTTTGCGGCGTACTCACAACACTTAGAGCATCTCAAGAGACTTCTTATTGGTGTTTTATGGGTCATTAATCTTGTTACTTTCTATATTAGTAGTTCACACATTGTTGATTTATCCACACGTCCAAGTGATGGGCTTAAAAAGGGCAAAGTTCTCTCTCGACCTACCCGAAAAAGAGAACCCCTGCTCTCCTCCAGGGGCGGAACTGTTGCATGACCAGGGGGGCCATGGCACCCCCCCCCCCCCACCCAAAAAAAGAAGAAGAAACTTTTGATTTTTTTTTTATATTTACACAAATGCTATTATCTCGTAATATTACTTAATTAGGGTTTCGTTTTGTTGTATTTTTTACTTTTTATGCCATCGATCGTCATAGTCTTCTTCTTTCTCATTCTTTTGCTCCATCTTCGTTCTTTTAAATTCGATATTTCAAATCTCCAAATTACAAAAAAAAAAAAAACGAATTAATCAAGGTTCTTTTTTGTAAGTTAAATTTTTTTTAGTAAGTCTCGTACAGTTAATAATCACGTTAGTAATACATCTATAGAGTAAAAGTTAAGCTTCTTCATGCAAGATTATTAATTCGTTCTTGATTAACCTTATCAAGTTAAATAAATCGTTATGAGAAGCAAAATTAAATGATTACTAGTCAAATTGAACAATTCTTTTATGTTAGCCATCAATTTTTTTCTACCTTCTTGACCCGCTCGATTAGACTTTCTGGATCCGCCCCTGGGTTATATGGAATTAAATGAGGGTAATTCGTGATATCTTCCCTTGAAATTTATAAACTAACATGAAAAACTAACCTAAGTTGTCGAATTCTGTTTTGCGATGACATTGATCTTTTGGACTTGGAACTCATTGAATTTACCTTTCTTCGTAACTTTATGTGCTTGCCAAGCATTAACATAATCTGTACTCAATCATATCGGATCATAAAAAAATATGGCTATATCTTATCACATAAACCAATAAAAATACCGTGGCATAATAAATGGGTAGAATCTAGGATTTCTAAAAAATAAGAGGCCAAGGTTCTATTATTCTCGTATCATATAGGTTGGTTCCTTCACATCAAGGTTCTTTCCTTTTTTTCGTAGAAGTACTTGTGACTAATCCTTAGGTGGCAAAATTGAGCTAGCAACATTTTACCTAGCAAGTACAAAAAAAAATGGGAATCTAATAAGATGCCGATGTAATCAGGGGCGAAGCACCTCCATCACCAAGGGGGGGCATGGCACCCCCAAAATTTTAGAAATTTCTTTTCAATTTTTGAATATTGGGTAATCGTATTTAAAATATTTATAAGAATACCCGTTATATTGTAACAATAATGTATTGAGATTTTATTTTATTGTGTTTTTGAGTTTTTATGCCACCGACCATCATAATCTTTTTGTCTTTCTCGTTCCCTTACTTCATCTTCGTTCTTTCAAATTTTATATCATCATCATAATCAAGGTTGGTTCTTTCTTTTTTTAAAATTTAAATTCTCATATATGTTAATTTATGTGACTATTTTCCTCAATACAATTAGTAATTGTTGTTGACTAACTTTAGCAACTTAAATTAATCACTGTGAATCATCAGTCAAATTAAGCAATCTATTTTTCACTTAACGTATTCAATAGTGCGAATCATTTTATGTGGGCCATCAATTTGTTTTGTTACCTTTTTCGGTCCCCTCAATTGCACTTCCTAGATCCACCCCTACTCTCCTCAACACCCAACGCGTCTCCGCTGCCGCCACCGGTATCCTCCGCCGAGTGCCGGTGTGATAAAGTAGAGTTTCCCGTTATGCTGTTAGTTTTAGTATTTTTTATTTTATCCACTATGGAGCCTGTCGTTTCTGAGACTCGATCAATGACTTTGGGGTGGCTTGTTCATGGAACGTCGGCTGTGACGCCTGATCTCCGGCAGCGGAGTGTGGGCTGTGCGTTGAGATGGGTTTCTTGGGGGTGTTGGTGGTGGTCGAAATTCTGCCGAAGTTGGTCTGCCAGGTAGCTATGATGGGATCTCCGGTTGGTTTGGTGACCGTGGTGGCACCACTGGGCTAGAGAAGGCAGGTGAGTTTGTAAGAAAGGGTTTTTTTTTTTTTTATCTCTGGTAGGGTTGTTCTCCCCCCCGTTTTACTCCAGAAAGGTTGGTGTTTTGGGTTTGGTGGTGGTGGATGTTGCTCCGGTGCTGGTCGGTTTTCTTAGGGTTCGGATGGTGGGGCTGCTGGCTGGACACATGGTGGCGCATTGGTGTGGCGGAGCTTCGGTTGTGTGGTGTGGTGTGGTGTGGGTGGTGGCAGGTTCAAGGAGATCTAAAGGTTTGAGGCTGTATTGGTATGACAGTGGTTCCATATGGGTGCGGTGGTCTTTGGTGGTGGGTTTATAGATGGCGGTGATGGCGTTGCTGCCGACGGTGGATTGAAAGATAACAGTGGACAGCTACACATGGGCATCGTTGTGCATGCAGTCTTGGCGGTGGTGGCCTGGGGATGCGGGCTACCAATTAGGTTTTCAAGGAGATACTGGTTGACTGGATATTCAAGGAGATATTCGGGTTTTTTTTTTAGACCACCACCACCCTCCCACCTCCAGTGACCACCGTCGGCCGGTAACTACCTCCGGCGACCAGTGGCAGAGCCACACTTGCACGAGGGGGGGGGGGGGGGTAATGTACTCCCTCAGATTTTGAAAAATAAAATAAAAAATTATATATATAGTTTATTTCCCTCTCTTCTTTCTCTTTTGGCGACTCTCTCTCCTTCCAATTTCCAACGAGTAGCAACGACACGACCTCAGACTCTCGAAGATCGGACCTCCTTACCGTCTCAGTCACGGCCACGGCGCCTCACTCCTGCGAAGCATAAACCGGCAACGACTCTCTCTCTCTAAGCCACAACGGACGGCGACGTCTGTTGGATCTAGATCTGGTTCTAGATCTACGCCGCTACGTGCCGACAGACGGCCTCACCCTGTTAACCCTACGGTTATTTAACCTAGGATTATATTTGATTTTGATGATAACTAACATTGATGATTATGCTGTCTAACATGCATTGAGTTGATGAAGCAATAGGAACAATCTCACACTCATGCAAATGGAAAATTAGACGAGCAAATCGTTTAAAGACTCTCAACGGAACGCATCAAAGAAGGATTTCGTCGATTGAACTTTACTATGCTTTATTTCCTTCTTTGTAAACTAGACGTAGAGAGATGATCGTTACGATGACTGTATACCTAGAATTTGCCCATAGGTTTCCCTTGCATGCATAAAAGTTTTTCATTCTTTGAAAACTAAGAAACTGCATTTTCTGGAATGCAGTCGACTGCATTGGATTGCAGTCGACTGCAACTTGGGCAGTGAGGTATTACAGTCGACTGCATTGGAATGCAGTCGACTGCAATACTTCCAGTAGCCTATTACAGTCGACTGCATTGGGATTACAGTCGACTGCAAGTTGGAAATTTGAATTTCCAACGGCTACTTTGGGAATACAGTCGACTGCAATGGGACATTGCAGTCGACTGCAATAGCCGTTTGGCGCATTTAATGCACCACCTAACTCCAAACGGTCATATTCTTTCCCACCTCTATAAATACTCATCTTGGGCATAGTTTTGATTCATCAATTGCATTCAAAGCTCTCTTATCCTTCATATTCTCAAAGATCAAAGCAATTGTTC
The DNA here is from genome assembly GCA_033070095.1 of Escallonia herrerae. Lineage (NCBI taxonomy): Eukaryota > Viridiplantae > Streptophyta > Magnoliopsida > Escalloniales > Escalloniaceae > Escallonia > Escallonia herrerae. The sequence continues at coordinate 9,511 of JAVXUP010001006.1, read as the reverse complement.
AAATCTCTCTTGTTTCATTGATTTCTCATCCTTTTCAAGAGAGCATTTATTGTGAGCTTACATTTGAGAGATATACACTTTCATAAGTCATCATACACTCATCTCTCTTGTTCTAGTGCTTAAACTTGTACTCATCTACTTCTTGAGAGTGAAATCTTGTACACATTTCTTCATTGAAAGGTTCTTGTATCAAAGCTTGGGGTTGTCAAGCTTTGGAGCTTTGGGTTTGTCAAAGCTTGTTCTTGATGTGGGCATAGCATCAAGGGATTGTAAGAGGTTCGATCTTGACCCGTAAGGAAGATCATACTAGTGGATTCTAGGGCCTTTCAAGGGACTTCCTTGAAGGGGTGGACGTAGGCTTGTGGGTATATCAAGCCGAACCATTTAATTCTCCTTGTCAAGTATCTCTAAACCCTTCTCTCTTTACATTATCGTCTTACATTTGTGTTGAGATTGGTTGTTTGCTTATTTGAGTTATTGAGATTGAGGTTTGTTGTTTGTTAATTTTTAAAGTAGTCTTAAAACCCTATTCACCCCCCCTCTAGGGTTATTTTATTGGTTTCAAGTGGTATCAGAGCCTCGGCTCTTGTTATATTGGGTAACGCCAAGAGAGTTAATCGATCATGGCTTACGTTGGGGGTATGGAGGGTAGTTCTACCACTAGGCCTCCATTGTTTAATGGGACCAATTATAGTGTGTGGAAAGTTAAGATGAAAATCTACTTAGAGTCTCAAGACTACGAGATGTGGGATATTGTTGAGAATGGCCCATACGTTCCGATAAAGGTGGTTGACAAGGTTGAAGAGCCAAAATCCAAATCGGAGTATAGTGATCATGATAAAAAGATGATTTGTATGAATGCTAGAGCGAAAAATTGTCTTGTTTGTGCTTTAGACACTAATGAACTCAATAGAGTCATTATGTGTAATTCCGCTAAGAGTATTTGGGATACTCTTCAAGTAACTCATGAAGGAACTTCTCTCCTTAGAGATTCCAAGATGAACTTATTGTTTAGAGATTATGAGTTATTCCATATGCTTCCAAATGAATCCGTTACGGATATGAATACTCGTTTCACTAACATTGTAAACCCTTTGAAGCAATTGGGCAAGGAATTCACCAATGGTGATCTTGTAAGAAAAGTGATTAGGTCCTTACCAAGAGCTTGGGATGCAAAGATCACCGCCATTCAAGAATCGAAGAATCTCAATATCTTTCCTCTTGATGAATTGATGTGCTCACTTATGACGTACGAAATGCAAATCAAGACCTTTGATCAAGAAGACGTCAAGAAGAAGCCTACATCAATTGCCCTTAAAGCTTCATCTTCAAACCTTGAGTCAAGCGATGATGAAGAAGAATTTGATGAAGAGGATGTTGCAATGATTGCAAAGAACTTCAAAAAGTTCATGAGGTTTAGAAGGAATGGTGGGAGAAGGCAACAAAATGCTAGCAACGAAGAGAAGCTTTGCTACAAATGCCACAAGCCGGGACACATGAAGATGGATTGTCCCATATACAAAAGAGAAAAGAAGGAAAGAAGAGATGTATGGGAAAGAGTTAAAAGGAGACAACTCTCCAAGAAAGAGAACAAAGAGAAGGAAAAAGCAATGAATGCCGAACATACTCCAACTTGGAGTGACTTCGATTCAAGTGATGAAGATGTTGAGAAGAACGAACAAGCAAATGTGTGCTTCATGGCAAATGATGAGGTAAGCTCTTCTTCCGGTAGTGATAGTGATAGTGAAAGCTTCGAAGATGCTTATGATAGCCTATATGAGGAATCCAAGAAAATTTTTAAGAAAAATATTATTTTATCAAAAAAACTCCTTGAGGCTAATAAGCAAATTGAGAAGTTGAGAGTGGAAAATATTGAGTTGCATGCCAAGAATGATTGCATTTCCAACCATTTATATGTAAAACATGTGAATAATGACTTGGTTGAATTGATTGCTAACACTCCTAGCTCAAAACAAATCTCTTGCAAAACTTTGGTTTTAGAAAAGCAAAATGAAGATTTAAAACTTGAGATTTGTGATTTGAAAAAATGTCTTCAAAAATTTGTTGATGGTCAAAACAATTTGGATGTCATGCTTGGACGCCAAAGATTTGGCCTAAACAAAGGTGGTCTTGGATTAGATCCCTTGGCCTTACCTCCTAAAATCTTTCAACAACAAGCTAGGTTGAATACTCATTCAAAACAACCAAAGAACTATTGCACACCATTTACACATTGTGGTTGGTGCAACAAGAAAGGGCATACGACTAATTATTGTCCTTGTAGAATTGTTTATGTTAGAGGTAGAAAGAAGATGTGGGTTGTGAAAGGTCAAGATTACAAATGTAAGACTAACACCCAAGGACCCAAGAAAATATGGGTACCAAAAGTCACTACTTGATTTGTGTTTATAGGTATGTCTCAAAGCAAAATCTAGTAGCAAGAAGTGGATTCTTGATAGTGGATGCTCAAGACATATGACCGGCAACATATCTCTTTTCACCTCAATTGATCTTATAGAAGGAGGAAAAGTGACCTTTGGTGACAACGCACAAGGAAAAATCAAAGGTAAAGGAACTATAGGTAAGGAACCACATTCAATTGAGAATGTGTTATATGTTGAAGGTTTGAAGCATAATTTGCTAAGTATTAGTCAATTTAGTGATAAAGGTTTTAGAGTAATCTTTGAGGCTTCTCATTGCACTATACAATCCTTGAAGAATAATGAAACTATTTTGGTAGGAAATAGAGATGACAATGTTTACTCTATTAAATTGAATGATCTAGCTAACCAAGATGTCAAGTGTCTTAGTGCTATTAGTGAGACATCTTGGCTTTGGCATCGAAGACTTGGACACATGCATATGGAGCATTTGAAGGATATTTCAAGCAAAGAACTTGTGAGGGGACTCCCGAAGATCAAGTTTGAGAAAGACAAAGTATGTGATGCTTGTCAAATGGGTAAGCAAAAGAAAGTCTCTCACAAACCGAAGAAAATGGTATCTACTTCTAGACCCTTGCAATTACTTCATATGGATTTATTTGGACCAATCCCTACTACTAGTCTTGGTGGTAAATCATATTGTTTTGTTATTGTTGATGACTATTCTCGCTATACTTGGACTTTCTTTTTGGCCACCAAAGATGAATCTCTAAATGTGTTCACTTCATTTGCAAAACGTATTCAAAATCAAAAAGGATATTTGATATCCAACATTCGAAGTGATCATGGTAGAGAATTTGAAAATTCAAAAATAGGAGCCTTGTGTGATGACTTTGGGATATCACATAATTTTTCGGCTCCTAGAACTCCTCAACAAAATGGTGTTGCCGAAAGAAAGAATAGGTCTTTGCAAGAAGCGGCAAGAACAATGCTTAACGAATATGGTTTACCTAAGTACTTTTGGGCGGAGGCGGTCAATTGTGCTTGTTTTGTTCTCAATAGAGTTATCTTGCGAAAAATTTTGTTAAAAACCCCTTATGAGCTTTTTAATGATAAGAAACCTAAGGTGAGCTTTTTTAGAGTCTTTGGTTGCAAATGCTTTATTTTAAATACTAAGGATCACCTTAGTAAATTTGATTCCAAAACATTTGAGGGTATTTTTCTTGGCTACTCTAATAATAGTATGGCATATAGAGTCTATAACAAAAGTACTTTGGTTGTTGAAGAATCCATTAATGTTACTTTTGATGAGACTAATCCTTTTCTTCGGAGGACTAACATTGTTAATGTAGATGATGTGGACATTGACATGAGAACTTTGGATATAAGTGAAACAATACAAGACAACCACAAAGAAATTATTCAAGAAGAACAACAATCAAGCTCTCAAGAGGAAGACAAGGAAGCAAGCAATGATGTTTCAAACTCGGACTACTCTCAAGAATTACCAAAAGATTGGACTTACAAAAAGGATCATCCAAGCGATCAAATCTTAGGTAATCCTTCGAGTGGGGTAAGAACTCGACACTCTCTTCAACAACATGTTAATTTAGCATTTCTTTCCCAAATTGAACCGAAGAACTTCTCCGAAGCTCTACATCATGAATCTTGGATGCTTGCTATGCAAGAAGAGCTAGTTCAATTTGAAAGAAATCAAGTTTGGACCCTTGTGCCTAAACCTCAAAACTATAGGATTATAGGCACAAAATGGGTATTTAGAAACAAACTTGATGAATCCGGAATCGTGGTTAGAAACAAGGCTAGATTAGTGGCCCAAGGTTATAACCAAGAGGAAGGAATTGATTTTGATGAAACTTATGCACCGGTAGCTAGACTTGAATCTATTAGAATGCTTTTAGCTTTTGCTTGCTATAGAGATTTTAAACTCTTTCAAATGGATGTCAAGAGTGCTTTTCTAAATGGTTTTATTTCGGAGGAGGTTTATGTGGCTCAACCTCCCGGCTTTGAGCATGAAAAATTTCCAAACCATGTTTTCAAGCTTAGCAAAGCTCTTTATGGTTTAAAACAAGCTCCTAGAGCTTGGTATGAAAGGCTAAGTAGTTTTCTTTTAGAAAATGGTTTTTCAAGAGGAAAACTTGACACCACTTTGTTTATCAAATCTAAGGGCAAGGACTTATTGTTGGTGCAAATTTATGTTGATGACATTATATTTGGTGCTACTAATGGATCCTTGTGCGAAGAGTTTGCTTCTTGTATGAGTAAGGAGTTTGAAATGAGCATGATGGGAGAACTCACCTTCTTCCTTGGATTGCAAATCAAACAAAGCAAGGATGGAATCTTTATCAACCAAGCCAAATACACCAAAGAGCTACTCAAGAGATTCGACATGGAAGCATCAAATGCTTTTGACACTCCAATGAGCTCTTCATTAAAGCTTGATAAAGATGAAAAGGGTAAGGATGTTGATATTAAACGCTATCGAGGTATGATCGGATCACTTCTTTACCTTACCGCAAGTAGACCCGACATAATGTTTAGTGTTTGTTTATGTGCTAGATTTCAAGCTTGTCCTAAGGAATCTCATTTAGTTGCCGTAAAGAGAATCCTTAGATATCTTAAGGGCACTCACGATTTAGGGTTATGGTTTCCTAGAAACACATCATTTTTTGACCTAGTTGGTTACTCCGACGCCGATTTTGCCGGTTGTAAAACCGAGCGAAAAAGTACTAGTGGAGGTTGCCAATTCCTAGGACATTCTCTTGTTTCTTGGAGTTCCAAAAAGCAAAACTCGGTTGCACTCTCTACCACCGAAGCCGAATATATGGCGGTTGGTGCTTGTTGTGCACAAATTCTTTGGATGAAACAAACCCTTTTGGATTTTGGACTCAAGTATGATCACATACCTATCCTATGCGATAACACTAGTGCCATTGATTTGAGCAAAAATCCCATCCAACATTCACGCACTAAGCACATAGAAATCAAACACCATTTTATCCGTGATCATGTGCAAAAGGGTGATATTGTTCTAGATTTCGTGGACACAAATCACCAACTAGCGGATATCTTCACTAAACCGTTAGATGCAAAGAGGTTTACCGCTCTTAGAAGAGAACTTGGCATGTCTTCACCTATGTGACTAGGTTATTTTTGTGCTAGTTGCTCTTTACATGCTTGAGCATTATCTCATATGCTTATAGCATGCTTTGGTTAATTTTTCCTTTCCAAACATCGTTGGTTTTATTGATATTTATCTATCTTAAAAATAAAAAAAAATATATTTGCACACTTTTATTGCTATATACATATGTATAATCTTTTTTTAAGACTGATTGACTTTGTGCATTGAAGTCGACTGCATTGGTCAATACAGTCGACTGCATTGGGGAATGCAGTCGACTGCATTACGGGGGAAGGGCATAAATCGTGCCCAGATCTCTTCTTCTGCAGAATCTCTCTCTACTCCTTCTCTCTTCGAAAAAAAGGCTCTCATCTCTCCTTGGACTCAATTCTCCTCCGTTTGGCTTGAAATTGGTACGTAAATCCTCCCAAATCTCATTCTACTTCATGATTTACATACTTTCTCTAATCCATTTCATCTACATTGTTCATAATCGGTTGAAATTCGAATTGCTCTCCATAGATTATTTCTTCAGATCTACTTCAACTTAGCATGCTTCTATATGATTTAATGCTTGATTCATCTTTAGGGATGCTTATTACATGATTCTACATAGTTTAATTACTTGCATTCATGCAAAATTTGAATTTCCCCAATTTTCATAAACTAGGGTTCTTCATTTGTCAAAATTTCTTCAAATTGTTTATGCAATTGCATGTTTCATCATTTGATTCATGCTTAGTTATGTCTATTACTCGATTGTACGTGGTTAATTTCATTCAATTTGTCCAAAATTGAATTTTTCCCAAAATTGCATAAATTAGGGTTTATCTTAAAAAAAAAAAAATTCATTTTTTTTTCTTTTATCTTACATTTATTATTTCTCTGTTTAGATTATTTCAAGTATGGCAAGAGAGAAACGTGCACGTGCCAGTTCATCTCGCTCACGAGCTGCACCTGAGCCCGAGCCCGAGCCCGAGCCTATCGCGGTCGAGTTTGATCAAAATCGATATCGGAACCGCGAGGCTGCCGATCGCTTTTCTGCACAACTCTCTTCACCTTTGACTCCAGGTTTGCGACTGGATACTCCATTCCTTTTTAACATAGGTGTACTTAGATGCCTTCAGGATTGTTATCTAGATCGCCTCACCGATAGGAACACTATTCTATATTATCCTGATGCAATCCGCTTATTTTATGCGAATTTGACTTGGAACATTTCCTCTGAGTCATGTACCCTCACCTCCTATGTTTTTGGACGCCGCATTTCATTCTCACAATCACGTCTAGCCACTCTTCTAGACCTCCCCGATAGTGGCTTCTCTTTCTCGTTAGACATGATCCCTGTCGCTGGTCAGTCACATTGGTTTGACCGACCTTTTTCTATTGAGGAACAGCTTCGACACACACTTCATTGTCGACAGGTTCGGGTTGCGAGCAAACCCAGCCTACGTGACCTACCTCCTCTCTCTCGTCTGTTCCATCATATCATCGCTCATAACGTCATTCCTCGAACTGGCGGTCTTTCACTCGTCTCTTACTTAGACGTTCAGCTCTTGACCTTCTTTCGCTCAGGCACACCGCTTAACCTCCCTCGTCTCATCATGTTAAACATGATTAGGAGCGCCTCACATCCTGCCTTAGCTATACCTTATGGCCTCCTACTCACTCACATTCTTGCTGCCTTTGACATACCTCTTCTGGGTGAGTATATTGAGGTTACTAGGCACATCGTACTAGACTGCTCTACTCTTCGTAGGAAGGGCCTTTTAGATGATCGTAACCGTTTCTTACCTGAGCCTGAATTGGAAAATGTCATTGTTGATGATGATGATGATGATGATGATGATGATGATGAGGCTGATGATGATGGTGATGATGATGATGCTGATGGTGATGATGATGCTGCTGATGCTGATGATGATGCTGGGGGAGATGCCGGTGATGGTTTTGATCGTGATCCACCTCCGTTGATCATTCCGAGTACACATGAGGCGGGCACTTCTTCCGGTCCTTCTACTTCCGGATATGAAGCGATCCTCACACGCTTAGATATGATGCAACAGCATATGCATGCCGGTTTCAGTCGGATGGATCTTGCTCACAGCCAGCTCAGTCGACGCCTTTCTCGCATGGAGGATCATTGTGGGATTCAGTGTCCCGAGGAGGACATCTTTCATCCCCCTCCTCCACCATCGGGTCCTTAGGCATTAGGACATGCTTTATGTCTTTTTATTTATGCTTATCAAACTCAATTATGTATCTCAAAAACTTATCATGGATCCTACTCTTAGTATTGCATTAGCACTCTTAATTCACGCTTATCTTCCTGCCGCTGGTTTAAAATTTATGTGCTATTTTCATACATGTGCTTGGTACACCTTTTGATGGTTATTCAAGTATTTATTTTTTTTTGTTTAAATGCCCTTGTTGGCTATATTGATTATCCATGGATGGATACATAAGTTGATCACTTTCACACACACCCTTGATCTTTTTTAATGATGTCAAAAGGGGGAGAAAATATTGTTGAATATTGTTGATTCATGTGGATTTGATATATGAGCATATATTACTTGAGTTAGGGGGAGCCCTATATTGCTTAAGATAGGGGGAGCCTTTTATGATTTGAATCATGCTTCTTTGCGTTCATTATCTTATATATCTCATATTATTTGAATCAATGTTTGTCATCATCAAAAAGGGGGAGATTGTTAACCCTACGGTTATTTAACCTAGGATTATATTTGATTTTGATGATAACTAACATTGATGATTATGCTGTCTAACATGCATTGAGTTGATGAAGCAATAGGAACAATCTCACACTCATGCAAATGGAAAATTAGACGAGCAAATCGTTTAAAGACTCTCAACGGAACGCATCAAAGAAGGATTTCGTCGATTGAACTTTACTATGCTTTATTTCCTTCTTTGTAAACTAGACGTAGAGAGATGATCGTTACGATGACTGTATACCTAGAATTTGCCCATAGGTTTCCCTTGCATGCATAAAAGTTTTTCATTCTTTGAAAACTAAGAAACTGCATTTTCTGGAATGCAGTCGACTGCATTGGATTGCAGTCGACTGCAACTTGGGCAGTGAGGTATTACAGTCGACTGCATTGGAATGCAGTCGACTGCAATACTTCCAGTAGCCTATTACAGTCGACTGCATTGGATTACAGTCGACTGCAAGTTGGAAATTTGAATTTCCAACGGCTACTTTGGGAATACAGTCGACTGCAATGGGACATTGCAGTCGACTGCAATAGCCGTTTGGCGCATTTAATGCACCACCTAACTCCAAACGGTCATATTCTTTCCCACCTCTATAAATACTCATCTTGGGCATAGTTTTGATTCATCAATTGCATTCAAAGCTCTCTTATCCTTCATATTCTCAAAGATCAAAGCAATTGTTCAAATCTCTCTTGTTTCATTGATTTCTCATCCTTTTCAAGAGAGCATTTATTGTGAGCTTACATTTGAGAGATATACACTTTCATAAGTCATCATACACTCATCTCTCTTGTTCTAGTGCTTAAACTTGTACTCATCTACTTCTTGAGAGTGAAATCTTGTACACATTTCTTCATTGAAAGGTTCTTGTATCAAAGCTTGGGGTTGTCAAGCTTTGGAGCTTTGGGTTTGTCAAAGCTTGTTCTTGATGTGGGCATAGCATCAAGGGATTGTAAGAGGTTCGATCTTGACCCGTAAGGAAGATCATACTAGTGGATTCTAGGGCCTTTCAAGGGACTTCCTTGAAGGGGTGGACGTAGGCTTGTGGGTATATCAAGCCGAACCATTTAATTCTCCTTGTCAAGTATCTCTAAACCCTTCTCTCTTTACATTATCGTCTTACATTTGTGTTGAGATTGGTTGTTTGCTTATTTGAGTTATTGAGATTGAGGTTTGTTGTTTGTTAATTTTTAAAGTAGTCTTAAAACCCTATTCACCCCCCCTCTAGGGTTATTTTATTGGTTTC